>CATIWJ010040375.1:0-10898 GCA_949640765.1 Croton laevigatus | reverse complement strand
GCACAAGAGATCAACTTTGACGGTGAAGCCAGCGATGGACCTCGACCGACGTTGCTCAACTCCAGTCCGATCTGGTCCAGACAGCGGCGCTGCGGAGATGGAGCTCTGGGAAAATAGAAAAACGCGTCTTTCTCTTTTTTCGTTTGCTGTTGTTGTTGAGTTATCTTGAATCGAGGTCAATGCTGATGTTCTAGCCGGCGATGGACTGTGACCGACGCAGTGTGGAAGCTCGACGGCGTAGCAGCAGCTCACAACTTCTGGCAGTTCTTACCTTCTCTCGTTTCTGTTTTTGGCGTTTTACTTGAAGACCGGCCTTCATCCATGCCGGATCGGGGGGTAGACAGTATTGCTTGCGAGGCGAGACCACCGAGACCTTCTTCTGGCGGCGGCTGGGACTCGTTCCGGTCCGCGATGGCGGCTGAACAGGGAGCAGATGTGGAAGGGTTTGTTGCTGGAAATGAAAATGGTAGAAAGGAAGATGGAAAAATTTCAAAAGAGCCCCTTGTTTTTTGATTTTTTTAAAAAAAGTCCGAAAAATTACATTTTGATCCTCTGACCGTTATTTTAACAGAAAAAATAGACAAAAGGAGGAAAATGTTAACGGAATTAAAACTGAGGGAGGTTTTTGTCAAACGAAAAAAACACAGGGAGGAAAATGTAATTTATGTAAAATCTAGGGAGGTTTTTGTAAATTTTCCTTTTTTTTTATCCATTTTTCCTATAAAATTTATACAAAAAATCTTTTTTTTTCCCTAAAACACTAAAAAATTTTAAAAAAAAACTCCTGCTTATTGTATATGAATGATCCATAATCAATTTTTATTTCTATATTTATTAAAAATAAAAAAGTAATTTTTTTTATTATATAAAAAATGTAAATTTTAAATATATACAAGAGCTAATTTACTTATTTTTTTTATACTTTTAATGGTAAAACAAATGGAAGTTGTCTAATGAAAATAAACTTCAGGGATTCAAAAATAATTATATCAATATTTAGAAATCAAAATATTAAAAAATAATTAGATCAAAATTTAGAAATCAAACTGCATTTTTCCTTCATATCAAAGATGAAATGAACTTGGCAACCTTGTATTCATTTATTGTATCCTTTTCTTTTCCTTGATATATTCTATTCTTTCTTTTAAATTAATATACCAGCTGTGATATATAGATGGGTGATTTAATTAATATTTAGTCCATATAATAATAATAAAAAGATTGTGATAATCTTCTAATCCGATTACAATTATTAAGTGGGGCTTACAGGCTGTGTACTTTATGGAATTGGCTGCTCTGATTTTAGGCCCACCATATATTCTTCTCTAATCCTTTTTGTTTTATAAAAATTAATATACAACCTAAGAGTTGACTAAACTATTACTAGTTTAATGGTAAGGTCACTTGCATTATTTTGGTGGTTAATTAATTGTTTAAATTAATTTGTTTGCCTGGTCTTAGAGCAAGCAACTATTTTATTCAGAGGCCTAGTGAAAGAGTTTCAAGAATGGAGGTTAAAGGAATTCTGGTTCCACGTCCCATTCTATCCAAAATTCTCCCTCCTTAAATGCAGTAGCGGATTCACCTTAGGCTTAGGATGGGTATCCGTTCACCCTAAAGTGATAAAAGTAATAAAATGACAATAAAGTACCATATGTCTTATATGTTTTAATGGTTATTTGGAAGTTGTTTAAAGCAAGACACCCCTTCGATTCTTCTTGCTAACCTTTTTCTTTTTTATTTTATTTAACATGTTCCTTATTTTTTTTATATTTTTAATTTTTATTTTGAATTTTCTTAGATCAATCTAATAAAAAAAAAATTAATATTACCATATATATTTAATTTATTTTATGATACTTAAAAATTTTAATTTTTAATATTAAAATACTAATATTAAAAATTTTAGATAATTTATTTTATTTCATTTCTCTTCTACTTGCTTAATATATTATTATTATTATTATTATTATTATAAAGAAGTCTAATAAATTTTTGAAATTAATATCAAAACTTAAAAGTCTTTTACCTCAATAATAATTTTTACTATTTAAAAATAAAAGTTTTATGTAGTTATTATTAATATATATATATATATATATATATATATAATAAGCACTAAAATAACTAATACAAATATATGTTATATGAATTTAAAAAGTTTTTAAATAATTTTATATTATATATTCACCCACCCTTATATAAATTTCTAGGACCGCCTCTACTTGAATGCGTGTGTAAAATACCTATGTAAAAAAAAACTACTATTTTATTCATATTTTTAATATGAAATTATATTTCAAATTTAGACATTCATTAAATTAATACCCTTGAGGTGAGTTTGGAATTTGTACATCCTTAGAAAGAGACATTAAATTGAGGTTTCTCTTTACAAATACAAAAAGTTGGATGAAGTGAAATATAGATGCCAATTCTGATTCTATCTCTGCCTTATTTTGGGGCTGGCTTTGGGATGATTGATTGATGAAAATGGAATTAGAATTTGAGATCTCAACTCTTAGACAAATATTATCACTTCCTTTTCATCAATAGAATCTTCTAACCGTCACAGTTCCATTATATAATTTTTTTTTGCATGATTTGCTTATTCTTCTCACATCCTTCATAATATCTTGAGTTTGATTTTCCCTTTTTTTTTTTTTTTTAATCATAAAAATCAGAAGCAACACTAGGGTAGGGCTGGTTGATGGTAACTGTGGCCCCACAAGATTTGGGAAAAAATTAAGTTATTTATTTCTTTTAAATTTATAAATATATGTTTATTAAGAATAGAGGTCCTATATATAAATTGTTAAATGATATTTTATTTTTATTATAAAATATCTAATTAGTGGTTACAAAATTAAAGTTTAAATTCTATTTTAATTAGTCAATTTAAAAATTATTAATCCTATTTCTAAGTTTTGTTTTTTCCCGTTAAAAATGTCATGACTTTAACTTATATATACATATATACTGAAATTTGAATTCCAACCAAGTTTGTGTTGAGATTTATGTTTGAGTTATACTTTGATTTTTCATGTTCGAATTTTTTTTTTAAATGTCATGTCTTTAACTTATAATATAAGATTTTCTGAATGTAAAATGTGTTAGTTTCGGTCCCGCAAACTTAATTTTATGGTTACACCCTTGAGAAAAATTATCATTTGATTGTTATTTAAAAACAGAATAATATATAATGCTCTCTTTTTTTTCCCTTAAATATTTTGGAGAGGGGGATAGGAGGGGTCAGTTGCAGGTGTGAGGCTTTGAACGCGGGGCGTTGCCTCCATAACCCTTAATCATTTCCATCTGTACTAGATCCGCTCCTTAATCTATAATATAGTTCACAATATTTCCTTTGTCTATTCCATTTATTCCCACTTGACATTCAAATCCTTGGGAGAGTTGCTATTTGTGTTTTCTTGGAATAAGATGCTGAGTATTTTCTAGATTTTCATTTACTTTTTATCTTTAATGATTCGAACTTCATAAGAATTTACATAAAATAAGTGGATGATCCAAAGGTTTTTGGATTTAGTCCTATGATAATGATAGGGTATATATTGTTTTCCATGTAGGATTTGATTTTAACTTTTAAGCATTGGGATTATCTTCTACCAAAAGTGTTTATAGAATAGCTATCCTTGTAAATAGAATTAAAGAAACAAAAGATACGCATGCTAATGACTTTGTTAATGTATATGTGTGGCTTCTTGGGTGGGTTGAGGTGTAAAGAGAGCCCTATCTTTATAATAAAGTGGAGTTGTGATAGGTACAAGACAAGGACAAGTACCTACAATACAATATGTACCTGCTTTACTTAAACCTATTTCTAACCACACCAAAACTATATATCTTTTCTTTTGTAGCACTGACGAACACAAGTTAAAAAGTGAGAGGGGCTGAGTTACGTATCAAGTCTTATAGATATTTAAATTTTTCAAAAAATAAAATAAAAATTAAGAAAAATTTTGAAAATATGAAAAAAATGGAACGGTCTAGAACCTCTTCCAAAACCCTCTGTGTTCGTTTCTGTTTTGTAGGTTATAAAAAACTACTATGGGATGGAATAAGGGCAATTCTCATCCACAATACCCAATTTTGAAAGCTGTTTTAATGTAATAACTAAATTTAAATTTGACTGAATTGGAAAAAAAAAAAGATCACTAAATTTATGACTTGCCACCTCTTTATTACTTCTAAATATCGTATCCAATGTCATATCATATTAACATTTTGTTCTATGCGTTGCTAGCATGGAATGATGTGGCAATGCTCGCGTAGACAATAAATTTAAAATGTTTCCTCACTGCTGATTTTTACTTGTCTTTATAATTAGCGGTTTGGTTTCGAGCTGGAACCATATAGTAAATTTTTTGATTCCAACTAGTTCCGGTACAATTTCGGTTCATTCAAAAGTTATTATGTCAAGACCGGAATTTTGTAAAACCTGGAAACAAGGGTAACCTAAGTACGGAGAATTACAATGGATTATTAATGGGAAATATAAATAGATGTGCCAAAAAGGAATGGTAAATAAATTGTAAACATAGTAAGTAAACCGTAAGCAAGAAGTAAACAAAAAATAAAATAAGAAATACAATTGTAAACAGATTGTAATTGAATTCTAAACTAAAAATAAATAAGTTAATATTTGTTCAATAAAAACGAAATAGGATCAAGGAAATTTGTTTACTTGATATTTTCAAATAAGTGTTGAAAGGTGGAGGTTTATAAGAAATAGATTTTAGAAATAGTAAAAATAATTCGGGAAATAAACATGTTGTAAACATATCATAAACATTGTATAATCAAGAAGAAAATAAATTAACATTTATTTGACTAAATCTATATACAGTCAGAAAATGCGAGAATAAGATATAGTGATGAATAATATTTGATAAACGTTGTAAAGATTAAATAATTAACGATAATGTCAGTTGGAATAGTAAACATAAGAGTATCCATTTAAAATAAACAGGAAATGTAAAAGAGAGATAAAAAAATGTAAATATGTAAATCGAGATATTAATATAACCATGAATTATGTAAACAGTAAATTAGTAGAATAAAAGATAAAAGAGATGGATTTGAGTTAAAAGTATATAAACGAGTATTTTTATTAGCGACAATAAAAGTAATTAATAGAAAGAGACAATTTGATAAAAAGAATACATTAAGAATATAATCGTGTTTTATCGAGAATTTAACAGTAAAATAAGTTTAGTTGTAATAGCCGGAAATTATAATTCTTGAATAACATAAATAAGAAAAAGGACCAAATTGTAATTTATTAAAAATATTAGACTAAGCGAAAATAAATTATATTAAATTTAAATAATGAATTATTTTAAGGAGGTTTATTTAAATTAAATGTTTAGATAATAATTAGATCGAAGAAATGAGTATTTTAAGTATAATATTATATTTTTCGACTCTGAGGGCATTTTAGTCATTTTGACCCTTTAAAAATTATAAGTTTAGAATTAAGTCTTAGAATATTTAAATTTGTAATATGGACTTCGTGACGATTATTTTGAGTATAAATTTGCTAGGTTTTGAAAATTGGTCAATTTTTACCACACCAGGTAAAATACGGTAAAACAGTAAATTTAAAATTTAGCTTAGTTAAATAGTAAAATATTAAACCAAGTATAAATATAAATAGAAGGAAGTAAACACTTAGTAAACCCTTAAGCAATTATAAACCTTTGTAAGCAAAGGTAAACCAACTTAAAATGAAATTAAAATTAAGTGAAATTTAAGTAAAATTAAGTGTCAAATTTACAATTAAATTACAGATTTCTCAAGAGACAAACTTAAGTAAAAATTTGTTTTATTTTTATCAAATATTAAAGACATAATTTGAATGGTTTAAAAAGAAATGAAAATTGGGTAAAAATGAATTAAGATTAAAATGCAAAATTAAATTTAAATGCAAGTAAAATTTACATGTAAATAAAATCTGCCAAATAACATAATTGAAGCAGAATTATTGATGAAAACAATGGAAAACAAGTGGGAGACTAGAAAATAAAATTTATTTTGAAATTTAGTGAATTTATCAAAAAGTAAATAATAAAATAAAATAATTAGGAGCTAAAATATAAATTAAATAAAATAAACTAGTTTATAAATTAACCCCAGAGGTCTGAGAGGTCATTAGGATGCCCAAAATTTTGGGTAGACATAAAAAATTGAGAGAAAACAAAAAAATTCTCGAATTTGCTGAATCTGCCTGCCAGACATAGCCAGCCGCCTGTCGTTTAGGCGAGCCACGCGGGAGAGAAGTGTGTCGTTCGGCGAAGCTGCGGGTGAGCTCGACAAGCCATGCGCCTGACGAAAAAGTTCCGTCTGATCCCTAAAGTTGCGAGCCTTGTTCTATTAGATCCTTCTGCCCCAGTTTTAATTAGGTATTGACCTCAAAACTTATTTTTCCTCTTCAGTTGAGTGCAAATATCTGATTTAATAATTAAATTAAGTTTAATTTTGAAATTAAATATTTTTTGAGTGTTAATAAATTAATTTAAGACTAAGATTTAGTCTAATAATGATAAAATAAATATTTTAAACAGTTAATTGGAAAAAAATTATAAGATGAATATTTTATTAATTATTTAGTGAGTAATTTAATTAAATCTTGAAATTTAATATTCATGTGACTAAATTAAATCAATTTGACGACAATATTAAATCTAAAACAACTATAAAATAAGTCTAATTAAATTTTATGATAAAAATTTGGTGATTAACACTTATGAAATATTTATTAGATATTGAGATAATTAAAATTAAAGACAATTAAAAGGGACCGTAACGTCGGAAACTAAGGTTTGATACTTTAATTTTGAAAAGCTAAATTTTATTTTATGCATATTTTTAATAATTTGCTTTAAATGATTGTTTGGAATTATTTGAGTCAAATGTTTATTTATTTTTATTTGAATATGAAATATTTTGAGATTATGACTTTTGTTATTAAGAGAAAGAATTGAGAATTCTAAAATATTCCTATGGTTGGGTAAAAATAATGCTTTGTTAAATTAAAGATTTTTAAATATTTATTACATAAGATTTATTTAATTACTATTATTATTATTATTATCATTGTTATTATTATTATCATTATTACTACTAATACCACTATTATTATTATTATTATTATTATTATTATTATTTAAAAGAAATATACTTTATTTAGAAAAGGAAATTGAAAATATAAATAATTGTTTATAAATTTTTATTTAAATAATTAATAAATCGGGTTACTAGTAATTTTTTAATAAAGTAATATTTTGATTCTATAAGAAAAATTACATTATTTTATATAAAGTAATTTTTATACCAGAAATAAATATTTTAGAAATAATTATCTTAAAAACTCTAAACTTATGTTAAAAAAAATAATTATCTAAAATAATTTAAAAAAAATTATAAATAAAGAGAGTTTAAATATTTTGAAAATTTTATTATATGTTTTATTTGACTATTTTGAGAAAATAACATTTACTAGATATTTTGAGAAAATATAATTTTAAACATTAATTTTGAAAAATTTCTATAAAGTAAACTTTTAAAATAATTCGATAAAGAAATAAAAAAATAAAAATATTTATGGCTTAAGAAAATTATATTTTAATAAAATTTATATAAAAGATTTTTAAATTAATATTATGAAATAAGTATTAGTATTTAATTTAAGAATAATAGTATTTGATAATATAGTTGGAAAATAATTGATGTATAAATTATAAATAATTATTATAGATGTATTGATAAAAATACCATGTTTATCTAAGATAAATTTATTTTTAAAAGAAAAATATAGTATACTTGAATAAGTATATTTTTGTTAAAAAAAAAGATATATAATAAATACGTTGAAAATTTATTATGATTATATTTTTGAGAAAAAGGCAATGATTTAAGATAATGATGTTTTTGTTAAATAAGTGTTGACTTATGAAGTGGAAATTGAAATGGTGTTTATTTCAGAAATTTGATAAATGTGAAAATAATACAGTAAATATTTATTGCTCTACTTAGGATAAGTTAAACTAGTGAGATAAGGATATGATGCATCATATACTTAGCAGTACTGCGAATTTGATTTATTGAAAAGTGAAACAGATTGGAGAGTGATACAGACTGAATCAGTCGTATTACCGAACAAATTTTGATATTAATTGTTTGAATTTTGAATACGGCCGTTTGAATTGAATTGATAGAATTCTGAATGTGCATGGAAAATACCATGCCATACCGAAATTCTGATTGTGACTTTATCCCCTTGTTCACCTAAATGCCTAGTAGAGCTAAACAAGTAAGATTTTGAATTAAGCAATTTATTTGATTATATGATTTATAATATTTTAATATTGTTTAAAAATTATGCATGTGTATTTAAATTATTCACGCTTTTCATTAGTTAAAGTATCCACTGAGCATTATCACTCAGCAAGTTTGGTTTATTCTAAACTTGTAGGTCTTCGAAAGAAGTATAAAAGTTGGAATATTGGGTTACCACCAGAATAAGAACATAAATTGGCATATACTGTGAAGATGAAATTGGCAAAAGCAAAACTAGCGTAGAAAGAAGAAAAAAAAATGTACCTATATTTTGTAATATAATTTTAGATTATGATCTGTATACCGTATAATATGTAATGTGGCACACCTTGGTTCGACCATAAATGGTTGGATTAAGGGGTGTTACAAACCTGATAAGTGCTAAATATAAATATAATTTTAGTGAGAATTATTGCTTTGTTTTTCTTACAATTGGTATTTAATTATTCTTTGTAGCACTTATTTTATATTTTTACTTTTTAGGTCATAATTGAGTAATATTGTTGAAAAGAATGAAAATTGCGCAAATAGCATAATGTTGGACAAAATTAGGAGTTTATTTGGAACATTTGAGTTGAATAAAGAGGCTGATCAGAGAAGGGCTCGGCCAAAACACAGAAGGAATATGCGTTTTGGTGTGAAGAGCTGCTGTGTACGATACAAAATGCACAGCATTGATGGGAAGGAGGGCGGGCTTCTGATGCACACCGTTTCAACTTGAAGGACTGCTGAAGTTATGCTAAACGCAACGTTTGGACTTGGAATTCATAAAGGAGCAGCTTGACAAAGATGGAGAAGGGGGATTTGTCGATCTGGTCTTGAAATCAGAAGGCGATTTTGAGAAGGAAGATTCGGTGATGACTGTCACGTCTAAAATTTTTTTAATTAGCGTTAATTAATGGTATGGTTAGATATAATTAGAAATTAAAAAAAAAGAGCAAGGACCAGGTTGTAAATAATAAGGTTTTGTTTGAGAGACATATATTTTGTTATGGACTAAAGTGTATGGAAGTAAAAATTAAACAATGCATGCATATATTTTCAATAAGTGGAATGATAGGTGGCAGCATGAATTTTGAGTTGGCAAAGAAAATTTGTTAGGTGGTAAAATTTAGAGAAGGATGGCAGGTGTTGTTGTTGAGGTGGCAGTGCCTTGTTATTCAGAGGAGGAATGCTGGGAGACAAAGTTAAAAATATCAGTGAAGTTTATTCCTTCTCATTGTTTTCTTCTGTTAGCATAAAATATACATGAATAATTCTCTTACAACCTTAGAAACTCTCATCACTACATTTGTAACTGAAGCTCGAAGTGGTGATTTAGGGGACGTTGTGGATGAATTTAAGGTAAAGTTTTGAAAATGGAGAAATTGTAATAGAATAGTTACAGAACGAAGAAAAGAGAAGCAAAGAATTCCAAATTTGCTATTTTAAAGTTCTTCAATCAAAATCAGAGTTTGAGGTTGGGAGTTTGAACTTTGAAGTGAAGGGAAGGATTCGAACGTAAGTGTAGCAACCCAGGCGACCGAAAAACGCCATTTTCAGGCGAGGAAAGCTTGAACAAGTGGCATTTTCAAAAGCTTGAAACTCGAGCTACAGGCGACCATTCTCCGATCTGAAGTCACCTTCCGGTAGGCGACGTTGAGAGGAAGAGATCAAGACCAACCTCGCCGCCAAAGACCGCCGGAATCGCCATCGAGCTGGTCTGGTTTTATGGTGGACACAGGCCGATGCAGAAGAAAGAAAGAAGAAGAAAGTGAGCAGTGCCTGGTCAAAACGCAGGTCAGCGTGCGTTTTGAAGAATATTGCATCTTCAGTCCCTCAGTTTAGGCGCGCCTCACATTTTCCTCCCCAGAAGTTTGTTCCGTTTTTCAAGTAAGCCCAACCGCCCCTATTTTCACCCCTAAAGTTTATTTTTCATTTCAAATGAGCCCAGCAAAATATTTTAAGTATATTTTAGGATTATTTTTGATAAAATAAATTATAGGGGCCTTGAATAAATTTTTACAGAGCATTAAAAATATTTAATGACATATTATAGGTTCTGGACAGTAGAGAAATTCAAGGAAACAGTGAAATTTAGAGGTTTAGCATTTAGCGGAGCTTATTAACAGGTTTGGTACTATTATTTTTAAAAGTATTTAAATTAATTTCGTTTTAATTTATTGAAATGCATCTTCTAAATTGTTGATTTATATTCTGGAATTTATGAATTTATTTGATGGTTGATTTTGCGGATAACTCGAATGTGTATTCGAGTTATAAAATAAATACTTGTACCGTAGCGATATTCGCAAGCGCGAATTTTTTCGGTGCGGTAAAAATAGAATTTTATCTAAATGAAGTTTTGAATATTATATTGATTAAATTATGTTTAAGTGAAATTTATTTACTTCTCAATGATATTATTTTGAAGAATGAGAATTGAATTTTATTATTGAATGTGATTATTTGCAAATGGAAATTGAAAGTGAATGAGAAAGATTTGTTGAGAAATTATGATTATGAGATGAATTGTTTTGTGCTCTACTTGGTTTATGGAACCTTAG
>CATIWJ010040370.1:0-26613 GCA_949640765.1 Croton laevigatus | reverse complement strand
GCTGAGAAGAGGAACCTTGATGATCTCATCATGAATGTTGGTTCTGGTGGTGGCGGTGCTGCTGTTGCAGTCGCTGCTTCCGCCGCAGGTGCACCAGCCGCCGCCGCCGCTGCTCCTGCTGTTGAGGAGAAGAAGGTATTATCGGTTTTTTTTTTACGCGCTGAGGGAAGAAGGAATTTGAATAATGTTATTTTTATTTTCTTGTTTTACAGGAGGAGCCCAAGGAAGAAAGTGATGATGATATGGGATTCAGCTTATTTGATTAGGTGATATCACTCTTTTTTTCCGTTGTTTTTGCAAAATTAGGTGCAAATTAGGATTTATTGTTGAGTGGTAAAAGCGAATTGTATTTTGGAATCAATTTCTCAGAACCAATATGAGGGTTTCAATTTCATTTACTGGCTTACATTCAATGTATGAGCTGATTGATTTTGCTATTCTTTATTTTTGTTCCATTTGATTTGCATTTTTACTATTTGGTTACATCTAGAGATTTACGAGTATGAGATATCAAAGAATTAAAATCCATGTCATTGAAAGAGTACCTAAGGCTTGTGTAATTGTTTTCGTTATGTTTGGAGAGTCCACCGTTGGAGGATCCTTACAGCCGACCCCAACTTGTTTGGAACTAAGGCTTCTTGTTATTGTTGATTTGCATTTTTACATTTCTGATAAGTTCCAAATGGTTCTCCTTTTAATTTCCATTACAGTAATAAATTTTTCACAATATAACTTTAAAGAGTTTTGGGTTAGGTATAATTTGTTAATCATAATGCTGTGTAAGTTGTTATTGTTGTGACGTTTGTGCAAAGTTTTTTCAATTAATCATATGAAGAAACTACAAATGGGATTCAAAATATGATTGAAATGACAATTTTGTAGGTGCAAGTAAGTTCTAACTATAATTGCATACTTTCTGAAGAAACCAAATTACCTTGCGTGTGTTATATTGAGGTAGCCAACCCCAACTTGTTTGGGACTAAGGCTTGTTGCTGCTGTTGTTGTGTTGTATTGCAGTCCCGTTGTGAATTGTTACCCCAATAGGTTTTGCCCCAGCTTTCTTGTTTCTAAATGTTACAAGTATGTAGCCATGTCTTGTATTTGGACAATGAAAATTTGGAGATCTAGAAAAAGTTGCAACTTTTCCCTCCATTATTGACTGATGATTATATGAACGCCTTTTCATTTGCGTTATTGTATTCTATGCACTCTTATTGAAGATGGACAGCAAGGTGTTGACATGATAATATGTTACTAACTTGCATTTTCTGTTTGAATTTCATTTCTTTGATTTTGTTATTAAGCATGTTTGCATTACCAAGTTATCTTATGCATTTAAACATCTTTGCATTCCCATTATGCGTAAATGGACAATCTTGTGCATTTACTCTGTAGTTTTAACTCTAAATCTTTTTGCCTGGGCATTGAAATGCTGCGGTAAAGATTCTTTTCATTTGCTTTAAGGTTAAAAATTGATGCCATGTCAAACTACTTATTACCAGTCAATGGTTTGTTTACACGGTCAAGCCTCGAATATTTGATTAAAGTTCTATGTTACTCTTTGACAAATTGAACCTTGCCTCTATTTTTCTATTCATTTGTTACCCAAATCAAGTAAAATAGTATATGATTTTATGGAAAATGTTTTGGTAGAGCAGATGCTTAATAGAGTCATTACTCATTAGTACATCAAGATGCCTAATAAAAAAAAAAGTGTATAGTATTAAGGGCAATTAATGTTTGGCCTATGATAAGGTTGACGGCGAGTTTCTATTCAATGTTTAAATTTTGTAGAATTTTAAACATTGACAAAATTTTCATTTTGTTAATTAGGTATTATAAAACCTAATAAAATTTGGCTAATTTTAGTTTTAGCTAAAAAAGAAAGTCCAATTGTTGGTTTATAATGAATAATGTAAAAATTAGTAAAAGACTAGCATTTCAATATTACATCAATTCCAAACCTTTCAAAATTCTTGGTGTTGTTTATGCAAATTGAAACATTTTCAATGGAAAATCAATTTGAAACTCTTCTTAATCTTGATTTGAGTCCTGCTTATTGTGACCAAATTATCTAATTATAACGTCTCACAATGATAATTATAGCAACAATGCAATCCTTGTTAATCATGGAACTAGTATCATCGCCTACCCTCTTGTTTGCATTAAGTTATGTGATGTTAGCGTTTCTTGGAGCTTTTTTGATGATAATTTTGGCTAATTTAGTTTGGGGAATCCATCTTCCTATGGCTTTTCTTATGGGTTTAATAGTACCGGTTGGACCGCCATTAGGTTCTGCATTAGTACAAATGTCTTAGCTTATGGTTATGGAGTTTTTCATGCCTTTGTTCTTTGTTCAAGTTGGTTATTTAAGTGATATTTTTTCAATAACATGTATGAAGGATACCATCCCTTTCCTTTTCTTTCTTATTGTTTCATATATGGCTAAGATGTTGGGAACTTTCTTGGCTTCACTTTTCTTCAAAATAAGATTCAAGAATTGTTTATTATTGGGGATTATTTTGAATTTCAAAGGCGTAATTGATCTTATAGCGTATCAGAGATGGCGTATACGCCAAGTTAAGTATATATATTTCGTTTTGTGTTTTTTTCATTTTTTTTAAAGCTTGTCCAATCTCCGAGTTTAAGTCCCGACTAATCCAAACCCAACCCGGGTCACATACGTGGTAGTGGTGAGTCTTCTAGTGGGGATAAATACATATGATAGGTCTTGAATTCAAAACTTCCTTAAGCGAATACAAGCCACTTACCTTTTGGACAACCCCCGTTGGTTGTGTTCTTTTCAATTTTTTTTGTTTGATCAGCAAATTAAGGTGTATTACCCTAACTATTTAAGCTAGAGATCATTTGCTATGTTCTTTTCATTTTAATCATGAAAGATTTGTATTTATAATAATTAATTCGTTATATGTGTATTTCTTTCACGCAGGATCTGACGGTTCAGTGTTACACTATATTAGTACTATTCAACATTTCTTTCATTGCTTTGTTTAGCCCTTTGGTTAAATTTTTCTATGATCCTCAAGCAAGACTCATTCAATCTTCTAATGAAAGAAATCCTTTCGAAAGTTACATTCATTATTGCCTCAAAATGAAGAATTACGAGTTCTAACTTGCATCCATCACGAAGCTAATGTTCCTGGCATAATCAATTTACTCGAAGCATTGAGTTGCAAGAATTTAAACAGTAGAGTATGTGTTTATGTAATCAATATCGCTGAACTGGTCGGTCAAGTAATTCCTGTATTAGCAAAATGTAAGAGCCACAGGACAAAACTTAAAAACTGCAACTCCAATCATATAACGAAAGCTTTCAAGAATTATTCAAGAGATTCAAATGGGTTAGTTTCAATTATACCATTCACCTTAGTTGCACCATACAAGACAATGCATACCATAATTTGTAACTTAGTAGAAGACAAGGAAATTCCTTTTATAATTGTCCCTTTCCATAAAGACCATGATATTTTAGGGTTACAAAAGGGCCAAATTAGGGATTTCAACACTCAACTTCAAACTTATGCACCATGCAGTGTTGGAATTTTATTAGAAAGGAAAATACATAGTAAAAATAAATTATATTCAAGTGGGTTTTCATATAAGGTTCTTGTTTTCTTTGTTGGCGGTGGTGATGATAGAGAAGCCTTATCACTTGCATTTGGAATGTCAAGTAATTCCAGTGTCAAGATTACAATTATAAGAATCAAATCAGAAGAGAAAACCGAAACATTTTTCTCCGAAATTAGAAAATCACAAGACCGTAAGCTTGTCGAAGAAATCAAGAAAAGAATTAACGATAACAATGATGATCGAGTTATTTTTCTCGAAGGAATAGCGAATAATGCTATACATTTAATAAGTTTGATTAAATCTTTGGAGAAAAATTATGATCTTGTTATTGTTGGTAGGAATCCGATAAAAATGCAATTTGAGAAAGACTTGGTACAATGGGTTGAATATCCAGAATTAGGTGTAGTAGGAGATATGTTTACTT
Source organism: Croton laevigatus (assembly GCA_949640765.1). Taxonomy (NCBI): domain Eukaryota; kingdom Viridiplantae; phylum Streptophyta; class Magnoliopsida; order Malpighiales; family Euphorbiaceae; genus Croton; species Croton laevigatus. Next base: position 22,598 of record CATIWJ010040370.1, on the reverse strand, counting down.
CTTTGGAACAATTTTGTGATAGTGAAATGTCAGTTTTAGTAGTACAGAATTGTAGAGTAGTTAATTTATAGATTTACTTGTAAAAATACTCAATTTGTTTTTATAAGTTTTAGTATTTTTATTTTTCATTTTTTTTAGATTTCTTGTAAGAAATTGTAGGTTCATTAAAAATGGATTCAAAGCAATTATTATAATTAAGAAATTTTTTTATTATTTTTTGAATTTTTCTTAGTTATATTTTATAATTATAATAGTTAATTTCATTTGTGTTTTTTTTTGTCACATATTGAGTTTAAATTTGTAAATTGTATCTAAATCATCATAATTTTTGCTGCATAATAATAATGTCTTATTGACGTGTGGTCAAATTGGAAGAATATAATATGTACTTTTTAACATTTTAGCTTACCAATTTTATAACTCGCTTTCATTCTAAGGAAAGTGACAAATATTTCTCTATTTTTAATATGACACATATATTTGGAATTTTTATATAATAATAATAATAATAATTATTAATATTATTATTATTGTAGACTAAAAATTCCTTATGTTCATTTATTGCAGTCGTAGGCTATTTATAGTGTTGGTAGAGCACTGTTATGTTCACAGTCGGAGGTATGGGCGACGGAATAAGACAATGCCACACAGGGAGCCTTGTTGGTGACGCGTGAGTAATAGGTGACCCATTGGTAGTGAGGTCAGGGTTAGGTCCAACTCGAGCACATAACAGGTTGATGGCCCAAGACTGGGTGGCCCATAACCCTTTATTGAGCTTGAGTGACCTCTCCAGCTTGGTCACACAGAGAGGTGGCTCAAGCAACATCCTATTCTTGAATTATATGGAGAGGTCGCCTAGATAGCCTCTTTGCTGATTAGATGGCGACTTCCTCTGGACAGCTCTATCCACAAAAAGTGGGGAGGCTTATAATAATAATAATAATAATATTGGAATGTATTATTGAAAGTAACAATTAATGAAAGAAAGAAACAAAATGTATTATTCAAAGTAGCAATTAATGAAAGAAAGAAACAAGGTAATTCACTAAACAAGATGGTATCTAATTTTTTTTTTTCCACAAGATACCATCTGTTCTTTCTAAACCTGTTTTTTCACTCCTAACCTATCCAAAAATAAACATACCGAAAAACAAAAGGAACAATGTCCCAAAATTCATGGAAACCCAAACAATAATTGAAATTCATCAATAAGAATAAAAAATCATTTACTTAAAGTCCTAACAAAGAGGTAAATCATTTGGTGGAGATTCTAATGTTTGCAACTCTCCAACTCCATCTTCTACTAGGAAAGCCATTGCCAATCCCCAAGTGATATGAACATCCAAGTGACAATGCATAATCCACACACCTAATAAGAAAATGCCAACATATTTAATGTTAGAATTTGAATTCATAATCTTGTAATAATTTAGATTGATTAACGATTGTTACCTGGATTATCAGCGACGAATCTAATTACTGCCCATCCGTTAGAAGGGACTGCAACTGTATTTCTCATCGGTGGATCGACAAGATTGAACTTAGCTCTATCGGTTTTCGAATTGAAATTTCCAAATCCTTCAGCAACAATGTAGAAATCATATCCATGAAGATGAATTGGGTGATTTTCAGGTGTAACAATATTTGTATCTTGTAAAACAATCTCTACTGTTTCACCATACTTCAATTTATAAAGTTTTGTGCCGCGATCAGGTTGCCAGAGTGACCGGCTTACATTTCCGGTATAATCAAATTTCACCGGAGGTCTTGCCGGAAAATCTGTCGTAAAAACTCCGGGAATGTTTTGTTTATAAGCTTGAAGTAAAGAAAAGCTTGAAGGGAGCACAAATGACACATTATTCATACTTGCTGTGAAACGAGTACCATTAGGGCCTTGGCATCTTCTTGCTCTAAAATTTTTAGGACAATTATTAAGTCCTAACCCAACTGTAAAAAATAGACTATGGTCAATATTCTTCGGCACCGCGACTTCCCGGAGACTCCTTTGGCTTTGGCTGAAGGCAGTAACGGTGGCTGTATCGTTGTAGGCCGGTAACGGTGGCATAAATGGTCTACTTGTTAAACATTTGGCAACACAAGGGGTAGAATCATATTCAAGAATTGCAGTTGTTGTAGTATTATCAAACGGAGCGTTTTGAGCGCTTTGATATGCACGAGCCGCCATGTAGTATCTTCCGGGAACTTGGTCACCGGCGATCAAAACATCGGTGGTTTGACCGGGACCTAACATTATCACTGATGTTCTAAAAGGTTTCAAATATGAAGCATCAGCTCCAACAACTGTGAATTTATGGTTGGCAATGGTGAAAAAGAGTGGTTGATTGAGTGCAGCGTTGATTACTCGGAGAAGGCTTGTCTCGCCGGAGCCAATCGGAACTATTGCAGTGCCTGAAAAAAGGTGAAAAATTGAAGTGAGATTCAGATGGTGGTTTAGTTGCAAAGTAGATTCAAATTTCTGTTATTTACAGTTGAGATTTCCATTCTGCTATTATGGGCTATGATATGGCCATCAAGTGATTATGGGCTGATGATAGAGACTTGTTCTCTGGCCCATTAGCCTATAGTAATTAAGAAATAATTAGATGTAATTAAAGAATAATTAAGTACCTTTTCTAGAACAATTATAAAAATCACCAGGTTGACCATTGATAGTATAAGCATCAGAAGAATCTGGAGCTCCTCCTGTTCTTGTTGCTTTTCTTAACACATCAATAGGGTTTTTATCCCACCATTCCCCTAATAAAATATTTTCAAAATCACCATTATTCAATCATATTGACAGAATTGTCTGTATATTATGAAGATAATATTTTAGTATTCAAACCGGCTAACTTTTTTAAAAATTATTGAGGTAACTTGTGTTCAGCGTAACTTTTCAAATGACCTTTAAGTTTTAACTGATCAAAATGTTAAAAAAATATAGTTTTTCTTTTTTATAATGTTTGATAAAGTGAAATAACTATTTAAACAATTAAATGTCTAGTTTCGATGAGTTTTTGCAAATAAATTTGACGAATATTATAGTTACCAAGAAGGATTGGTGCTTCTCTTTCTGGTTTAGGAAAAGGGTATTTAGTCCCTTCTTTAGGGTAAATAATAAGGGCACCATAAACAGTAGCTCTGAGCCAAGAACTATGAGCATGCCACCAAAGTGTCCCTTCTTGACCTTCAATAGTAAATCTGTAAGTATAACTTCCTCCAGGTCTAATTGGGCATTGGGTCACAAATTCAGGCCCATCAGCCCAACCAGTCCTCATTTGCCTCACTCCATGCCTACAAAAATATAAAATAATTAATTACATATCAAGAAAATTAATTAAAATAATTATCTTTAAAAAGCAAAACTTATACTTTACTTCAAATATGAATAAATGCCAACTTTTTGAATAGTAAGTAAATATGTATATAAAATTAATTTCTACTACTAAATAATTTTAATTTTAATCGTACACATACATATAAGGTTTTACAAAGTTGTCAAACGGTCCTTCACGTTTTTTAATTTTTCAAAATGGTATGTAAAATTATATTTTTATTATTATACAGTTAACTTTAATAGAAAAAATAGACGGAAAGACATTTTGGTTTAATTTTATGAAAATACAGGGAGGAAATAACTTGTTTTAAGAAAAATATAGGGATAAAATAGTCAATTATGTGAAAATAGAGGGAGAACATCGTAATTTTCCCTTATATTTAAGTATTTAAGAAATTTCGGATGAAGTATTTAATGCAAATATAAATATATTACCAATGGATGGTGAGATTATATTTAGCTCTATTGATGACATGGACAACCAAAGTATCTCCATTATTTATTGCCAACGTAGGTCCAGGATACATCCCATTTACTGTAATTGTATTATGGGTTTTACACAATCTCTTCACTTTTGTTGCTTGAACCTGCATTATCATTTAAATAAAAATAATTAACATTAACAAAGAAACATAAATTAAAAAGAACATTCTTTTTATAGCTACATAATATAATAATTCGTAGCTAATGAACTTAAATAAGTAGTGAATAAGCTAGAAATGATATGATACATACAACAAACTCATGGGAATGAACTTTTGCATTGGCAAATGACAATGTGGAAGCCAAAAGAAGCAAAACGGCAAGAAAAAAGTTGCGAAAAACTCGATCGAAAATCGCCATTTTTCTTCTACTTCTTAATCTCCTTTTGTTTTAGGGTTTGATGATTATTATTAAGTATGAAGTAATGAAATGGCAATGGAGAAAATGAAGAAGAAGAAGGTGTTTATATAGGAAGAGAGTAAGAAAGGGAAGAAGGAAGTTGTTTAAGGGTAGGCAGATTAGGTTTTGATTTACAGGAAGTGGTAAGGTTCTAAAAGGCAAAATTAAACTCTATAGAGTTGTTGCACCCACTAGCTTATTTATCAAAATAACGTAAGTTAAAATAATTTCTGTTCATATGCTTCCTTCATAAGTCTTTCCATTTTTCTGGTTCCAATCTCAACAAATTATTAATCATCATTACTAATTTTGTTTAAAATTTAATTTGATTTTGCTTTTGGTGGAAAAAAAACAATGGCATAGTTTTTAGGTAATTATCTTCGTTAGTAGTAGATTGTAAAGTATATAGGAAGTATGATATATATGCAACAAAGCATAATTTAATAATAAATGCATATATGACCAGCAAAAAAAATGATTAAAAATCGAATTTTTCCACTTGCAAGGCTAAAAAAATAGCATATAATAATAAAACTCGCTAAAATGTACTAATTTAACGATAAATACATTTGTGATCTGACGTAAAAAATAATGGCAACTTCAATACTCTAAAAGAAAAAAAAAAGGGTATAGAAAGAGTGATGTATAATTGTTTTTTGGAAAAACATGTGATTTACTAAAATGTCGTTTATGATAAAAACATTTTTAATTAATTAATTATCTTGTGATAATCATGTAATTAATAATATTAATAATAATCATACGATAAGTACCAAAAGAAAGTCCAATACGTAATATAGTCATGTCAAGAAAACAAAAAACCATGATATAGTCAAACAGTTTCTTTTCATTTAGTTTGTCTTTCCTGTCGAGAAATTCCATGTAAAGATCATAATTTAGGCATCCAACTTTGTTGATTATTTGAGATACGAAAAAAGTTTAAGTCAAACCTCAATTTTGTTTTGGAGTATAGCTAATACAAACAAAGATGTTTCATATATTTCTCACTTTCTAATTAGTGGTTCAAATCAATAATTGCACTTTTCAATTGCTTAAACTTTTTTACTCTCATAAATAACAATTTTATTTTATTTTATTACTACTATATATATATATAATGAACGATATTCCTTAATGGATCGGATAATATTACAGGTTACATAGTATGGATAGTTCTCCCTTTATAAACCTGCATCGAATTGATGCTAACAGTGTGATTTGCAGTAAACTCAAAACTTCCACATCCTACACTCTCTGTGAAATATAGAATGACTAACATGCTTAATTAGCAACAATTTAATTTTATTTATATCATCTCGACCTATAAATAAATAAATAGTGTCTCATTTTTAAATTTTAGAAGTAATAAATATTTTTAATTTTATTTTTAAAATTAATGAATAAAATATTGAAATAAATAATAGGAACAATATATTAAAATTATTTAATATTTTATTATAAATTACATAAATTATTTTATTTTTCCGAATATAAAACATAAAAATTAAAGCAACCTTCCAAGAACAAGTTTATTAGTTCTGCAAATTAATGGCTATGGTGAGTAATGACTAGTTCTAAAATCTAACCTTTTCTAAGTGGTCCAATTACAATTTTTTTATATTATATAATGTGGACCAAATGCTCCAAAAATGTTGATTTTCATGTATTTTATAAAAAACAATTGGTACTAGAGATTTGTGGGGTCTAAACAAAAAATTTACTCAAAAGAAATTTAATAGCTAAATTTGGAAATAATAGTATATATAGAATTAGTTAACTTGTCAAAATCAACAATTGAATGTATACAATTAGAAACATGTTTTCTTTTTTATATTATGAAGCTAACATCTTATTTATTTATCATGCAAATTATTAAATTTTGTATATTTATATGCTAGAAATTTGCATTAAAAATCAATCCAACAATAAAGCATTAATTTGGTCGGAGAGGGAGCTGTCTAGTGTTAAATACTTCCCACTTGAAACTTTAGGTCTTTGATTTTGATCAGCTCCGATCTTCATCGCTGTAACTAAAAAAAATTCACCATAATGTATAAATTTCCTTCCACTAATCACTTACAATATTAATAGTTCAAGTAAGAATTATAAAATTACTTCCCTAAAACAAAAAAAAAATATATATATATATAATTACATTTTCAAAAAATGTAAGAATTATAAAATAATGTGAATTTTTTTAGAATTTGAAAATTGAACTCACACAAAATTAATTAAAATTGTAAATATTTATTAGATCCTAAGATCAAAAAAGAAAAAAAAAACAAGAAATTAAAGTGAAATTGTTGATAAGTCATCTTAGAAGGGAAGTAAATGTCAAGAAGTTCAAAAGAAATTAAGAAATCAGTTTAAGAATTTGATAGGTGAACAAGATTGAAATAACAAGTAACTTGATTTGGTAAAGTTTGTTATTGACTTTAGGAATCTTAAAATACAATATGACCAATCAAAAAGTCCATTCATTGGCATTTAGTGGAAAATTAAAGTTTTCATGTTAATTATTTTGAAAATTAATTTGAAGGTTCCTTGTCAAAGTTTTCTTTGTTCTTTATCTGTCAATTTAATTAGATTAACTAATAAGTATCCACTTATCATTATTATCACTTCCATTAAGTTTGCATGACATTGTGTTTATATATATATATATATATACCGATTACTTTGTTTGGTTAAATGCAAGGATTTAAAGATATATAAGAAATATAATTAATATTTTAATTTCGTCATTAATTAAAAAAAAATGATGGAATTGGTGAAATCTCATCTCCTCTCTCATCCAAAATGAGAGATTTGAGTTATGATCGAATCTACAGATCCTATGGATTATTGTCCATTTTCTTCATAACAATCAATAAAATTCAATTATTACATGGAAAATTTAAATTCAATTATTCCAAATTCCTCATTCTGAACGACCTTACGAGGTTGTTTGGAATGATATTTCTAATTTTTACTAAAAAAAAATTGTCATTTTTGAAATATGTAGATTGTGTTTGTTAACAGCTTCTGAAACAGTTTTTACCGTTTTAACTGCTCAGAACGCTAAAAATTATCTTTTGTAATGTTTGATAAAATTTTATGAGATGACATTTAGTTGTTTATGTAGAATTTTATAAATAGTTATTATTAACCACTAATAGCTATTGAAATAATTAAATTTATTTATAGTTTTGTAATATTGGAGGTGGAGACTATGAATTTTGATATTTTACCAAGTCGCACGTGCGCATAATTTTGCTTGATTGTGAAGTGGCTTGAAAATTATCCATTTATTGTTAATAAGCATGTTGGTCCTTTTCTTGGTTTATATTTTCTTAGGTAGTTATGAATGGGTGAAAACTTAATAATTTTTATATAATTCCATCATTTGCGAGAGTAGGCCTATGAGATTTCACACTCAATCTTTTTTTTTTTTTTTGAAAAATAATGTTCACATGTGCACAAATAATTAAATTATTATTTTCATGAAAACTTTTTTTTTAAGTCATCAAGGATTTGAAATTAAAGCATTTACCTTTATAGATGTGTGAGAAAAGTAAAATAGAATACTAAAATAAATATTACTTATTAATTCTTATTTGTTGAGATATTTATTGTAAATTAGTATTTTACCAGCGTGGTGCGGCAATTATGTGAGGGTGAGTAATAGTATCTATGTTTATTTTTTATTGAGAAATACTTTTAATTTAATGTTATTTTTTAAATTTGATTAATATATTGTTATGATAACTGTTTTAGTTTTGTTATGGCCTAAATATAGTTTTCATCCCGAACTTTACGATTATTTCGATTTTTACCTTAAAATAAATTTTCTTGCAATTCAATCATAAACTTTACGTTAACTTACTGATTTTATTCTTGATTTAAAATTTAGCCTCTTTTACATCTTATTTGAAATTTGTTGGACATATTTCAGTTTTTTATGGTTTGTTCAATTATTTCATGAAATTGAGAGACTGTTTTATAATTATACAAAATATAAAAATTCAAATATTCATCTTCAGCCTCTACCCATTTTCACCACTGCTGCATGCTATGTCTCCACCATTACTACCTCCGCACAACCTCCACATATTTCCCCTCTATCTATTTCACAATCACCTTGAACTTTAAAATTTTTACTGTCACAACTATTTTTTTCTTGTTCTTTTTTTCATGGAAGGTAAATCTAGGTCTCACATTTTTTTTTTGCACCTCTCTAATTTGCAGTGGTACTAGTGATTTCACTTCTCATTTTGCCAACAGCCATCCAATCAAATTCCTTAATTTCCTTTGATCCCTTCACAAAAATTAATCGGTCTTCTTTTCTAAAATCAATCAAAACTACATTTCCTTGTCTGAAATCAAACCACTCATCTAACAGACAATCACTACAATCATGTCTCTGCTTCACTACCAACAACCGCGATCACCCTTCATGAAAGTCTACTTACCTTTGGAATAGTACATTTTATTTGTTCAACTCAACCACACCATCGAAGAATTTTGGCTATCAAATGAGTAGAATCTTTTGAAATTGCACAAAGCCTCCACCGCCAAGGACCTAATAACTATGGTGGGCATAGATTTCAATTTCTAAAAATTGAGAAGGGTGAAATTGTATAGGTTGAAGAAGGGTGAAATCATTTTTTTGAAATTGCACTATCCCTCCATCACCCTTCTGTATTTGAATTGGCCAGACACGACTCCCAACGTCTGATGTCAATTGGTGGTAGCAACTTTCTGGTTAAATACCATATGGTGGCACTTAGGATGAAATTGTTCGAGTTGAACAAGATGGACTGTTTTCTAGATAAGGTTGAAGACGTTGAGATGAACTATTTTTTTTACCGTTAAACACTTTAGTCCTTATATCTTCAAAAATGATTAAATCCATATGAATTTCTAAAAATGCCCTCATTTAAAAGATTAAACTGAACTTTGTCATCTCCTACCTTCATCAAGGGACTAAACATGGAATTTTGAATATAACAAGCAATGATGATTTTTGAATATAACAGAAGAACCTAATGTATAGGAAAGCTCAAATAAATAAGATGTATTAAGTTCTATTAAATCACCAAATAACTGCGTGTCGTCAAAGTGCTCGATATTTAGTAGCATTCCATAAGAATGCAAGTTGAAAATATCACATTGAAAATCAAAATTGTTTATAGGCTCAACTACTAATTTGCTTGTTAATGACAACTCGAATTTGTGGTTAGTTGGCTTTAGAGTTAGTGTCTTTGTATGAACACCGAATATTCTCATCATGTATAACAAATTTTATGTTATTTCCATTTATAAGTTTTTGGGTTTATGTTATTGTTTCTTGAATTGCTTTTTGTATTCATGTTTTGCAATTACAGCCAAATTAAAAATGAATTTATTGCTTCTTGAATTGCTTTTTGTATTCATGTTTTCCAATTATTTCCACATTATGAACTTATAATTGGTAAAAATTATTATTCCTCTTCATAATTTTTATTGAACTCCAAATACCATAAATTCTATCTATGGTAATAAGTTTGATTACTGAAACAGAAAACTCATCAATCAATAATTAGCCTGAACCAGTAACCGAATTGAAATCAATACAACTACCAAATTAAAATCGGTTACCACCGACAACGATTTCTGATCAATAGCCTTTGATACCGATATATAGAGTATTTTCAAAGAACTTTTATCATATCTCGTTGCTAAGATTTTAGTGACAGAAAAATTACAGAAGTATCACAACTAATTTTTTTTTTTTAGTTCTAATATACCACCTATGTTCTTAAATTATTGAGATTTTTACCATTCACTCTCATTTTTCGTATAATTTTCTTCCTATTTTACCCTACGAAGTAACAATTCATATCCACTCAATATAAAAAGTGGACTCTACATACATTAAAAATAAATTATATTCACAACAAGATAAAGGGCTTAATTATTTTAATTTAAAAAATATCAAAAATCTCACTTATTTAATAATTCAATTTTGCCTTAAAGTTTCAAAATTTCTAAAAAGGAAGTATAAAAATTTTAAAAAATACATGAAAGACACCCAAAAAAAAAAAATCTAAGTTGAAAATGCGTCAATTATACTCTGTATCTATTATCATACCCACTAGTGGTTGTTTAAATGTTCCCTTAAAAGAGATTTAGAAAATAATGATAGCTAGGGTTCTTAATTTTGCAGCATTTCAGGAAATAAATTTGCACCAACCATATCATCAAAGCTACATAACTAATCTTCCTTTTTGTCCAATTAATCCCATGATTTAATTCCTTTGTTTGAATAAGTGGTTGGAATTTTTATTATTTTATTGAAAATAATTTTATTTTTTTATTTTCGGTGTGGTATTAAATTTGAAATATTAATTTCTAACTAGAATGGTTATAATGATTGATTAGTTTGCCTCCACTTGAGGGAACTAACTCTTTATTGCATAATAAAATCAAGAAACACATTTTTATGGCTAATAAATGTTAGTGTCAAAAAAAAAAAAAAAAAAAGAATGAACATTATATAAAGGGAAAAAATGCATATTTTGACCATTAGATGGATTCAGGGCATAGCCAGCCCATAACTGAAGGGGTGGAGTACAAAGGTATATTTTAGGGATTAAAACTGGGGAACATATCTTATTTTAACAAGTATTTTTCATTTAGTCACTCTCAAAATATATATAATTTATTCATTCGAATAATATATATCATAATATTCATGTAACCCAATGCTCCCATGTCTCCTACCTCTCTGGATTAACTGTTTGTATTGAGATAAATTGCATATATCTCCATACAAACACATCATTTAACTGTCAAAATAGGCATTCTTTCAGTAGATAAACCTAAAATTAATGAAAAAGAAAAGAGCTAATTTTTGTTGATAATGATATTTTAAAAAAAAAAAAATTTAGTTGGTAACGAACTAAGCAGCAAAATCAACTGATTTGAGAATGACGTTTATGAATCTCAATATTTGGAGATATATTTATAGAACCAATAGAGAGATAATATTAATTCAATGATTTTATTAATTAATGATAATATTAATTTGAATTAAATGATTTTACTATTTATTTGGAGAAGACAAGTATTTTGCTATGCTAACTCCTATAATAGATGCTAAAGGAGTAAATATCAACTCACCTCATATTTTATTATAACGAAATTGATTAAATAAACTAAATGCTTACGAAAACATATATAATGAAAGAGATATAACTTTTATGCCTTTATTTGTGAAGGTTGTTGATTTTTTTTTTAAATTAATTCTTGTTTTGGTATATCCTTTGTTTTATAGTCAAGAAGCTACTCCAACTGAAGCACTTATTATTAATAATTTAATGGATAAAAAACCAGAAAAAAAAAAATCTAAGAATCTAGCTACCCAAATGTCTAATTCAAAAGCTTTATTAGGTTTATAATTAATTAATTATTATATAACATAATTAATTAGCAAATAAATAATTAAAAGAAGTGTAACTAAATCCCATATGCTTGAACTAGAGCGGCCATTTTTATCTTAATGCTTATCCATAAAATTAAGGCTAATGCGGGAGGTCTCGAGCGAGTATTTTGAGACCTCCATAATTTTGTTTTTCTTTTTTCCAAATTTACATAATATATTGTCTGTGCTAAGTGTCGAGATCAATTTCAATAGGCCATAGTTTGTAGAATTTGATTCTGTATTGTAAATTATTTTAACATACCTCTGTATTGTAAATTAAATATAAAATAATTGATATAGTTGAATTTGTAAAATTTATAATATAGAGTCAATTTTTTTTAATAGATACAAAGTCAATTTATGTGAACTGAAAATCACTAAAATTGATCTCAAGACTTAGTATGAACAATTTACCATCTAAGTTGAAAAAAAAATTCAAAATCATGCATGTCTCGAAATTCTTGATCGAGACATATAGAAGTGCCCTAAAATTAAAATCCAAATAATGCAATCACATCTAGCATGAGAATAAAGAAAATGGTTTTCCATTAAGAAATTTGATGAATAATTTAACACACAAAACTTTTTAAAAAAATATCAAAAGTAAGGGCTTTATAAATAAATTAATACTGTTAAATAAGCTGCCCCTACTTTTATAAAAGCTTTAGCTACCACTAGGGTACACAATTAAATAAGTTCAAGATTACAAAACGGTGGTTGCTTTAATATATATGTTCTGAAAACAGCGTTACCTTCATTAATTATATTATATAGTAATGTAGTATTCAAATTCTATAAGTTTGTAGTACAGAACAAGATTACTCTCCAAGAATTTACAGAGTACCTTTACATAGGCTTTGGATACATATATAGTTAGTTATAGAGAGGTAGCTAGCACATAAGTAAAAATGGACTCAAATTTTAAATCTCAGCCAGTCTATAAGAAAAATTAATAAAAAAATAATAATAAATATATGCTCTAAAAATTAATATTTGAGTACATAGCTTGTTTTAATAAGAATTTTTTCAGTGAGCCACTCTTCAAATACATGTTTTTAATTTTTTATAATGATACATTTTTTAATTTTCATGGAGCCAATACTCACTGCCAATATAGACAGGAGTGTGGTGGCGGTTTGAGATTGTGGGTCGTCCAGCTAGCTTGAGATCCATAAATGCTCAAGGTTGTGTCGCCTTCCTGAATTAGACTGTGGCTAACCTGTGAGCTTCCGAGTGTCTTTGGATCTGGTGGCAAGCCCATATGCTGATTTGATATATATATATACACTTGCTAAGTTTGTTACTGTATCCTTATCTGGCATCAAATAAGTTGTTTTTCAGCAGATTCCGCGTTCAGGCAATTTGGCATATTCATTAGCTAAATAAGAAGAATGCCTTGACGTACCGGTAAAGTTGTCGGCGCGTGATAAAAAAGTCATATTATTCATTAACTAAACAAGGGGTGCACAGAAAAATAGATTTTGTAGCTTTCCTACTTTATTTGTTGCTGGTTTCCTTTTTATTTTCAACTCTGTATTGCAGCTTTATGCAAAACTTTATTAGCTTGCTGCTGTGTTTTAAAACCACATAATAAAAAGTACCATTTTATCAAAAAAAAAAGTTTATTACTGTATGTTAATTTAAAAAATATATAAACTATACTTGACAATTATGAAAAGTAATTAAAGGAAAAATATACTTTCAAAATTTTTATATTCCAAAAATAGTAAAAATTACTATTTTATCCATATAATTTAACATATTAGACTGTTTTATCTATTTAGTTTTTATATTAGACTATTATATTTTTATAGTTTAAACAAATATACTATTTTATCCCTCTTACATATTTTTCATCCATAATATCAAAAATACCCTTTTGCATATTAGATTTTTATGCCTTTATTATTTGATATATTAGACTGTTTTATCCCTCTAATTTTTATATTAAGCTATAATGTCATGTAGTTTAGACAAATATATTGTTTTGTCCCTCTTTTATATTTTCAACTTTGTGTATATTATATCAAACATCTCTGTAGCTTTCGTAACTCCAAAAATCATTATTGCTTGTTTGAAATATAAAAAATGGCAATAACATCATCTAATTATCAACTGAACATAAGCTTGTAGCAAATAATATCCTGATACTTAATTCAATTTCAAAGATAATTAAACCAAGCTTTGTTTTGGCAATGGTTCAAAAATGACTATTAACATTTTTTCTAATAATGAACATCAGCATATGACTTAAACAAAAATAAAAATTAAACAGAAGATAGGGATAAAGTAATATATTTGTCAAAACTACAAAGACATAATAAGTTAATATACAAAACATATGGACAAAACAGTTTAATATGTCAAACTATAAGGACAAAATACCTTAATATGCAAAAGGGTATTTTAGACATCATAAACAAAAAAATTTAACTAAGGGTCAAAGTAGTATATTTATCTAAATTATAAGGATGTAATAGCCTAATATGTAAAATATAAGGACAAACAAACCAATCTAATATGTCAAATTAAAATGTCATAATTTTTCTTCATATAATATATAACAAATAAGTATTAGAATATTCACAAAAATTATTGTGTAAAACAAATGAAGCTCTCATCAATTTGAGGTAATAATGAATGGACTCATGATTAAATCCAATATTATCATTTCTTAGATTTTCTTATGTAGGAAATCATTTCATCTAATTTTGCACTAATTGAGATAAACTATATAAGTCAATAAAGAGACTAGTAAATGCATTTTTTTTTGTTCTATTCATAATTGATATGATTTGTCTTTTGAAGTGAATAATTAATCAAACAATAGAAAGCAAATTACTTAGGGTTATAATTATAATTAGTAAATAATAATAACAAAATGACCCATAAAAAGCTAGCTATATCCAAAGTGTGTGGTCAAGTAGCATATGAACTTTTCAATATCATAAGGACATATTTTTGGACTCTTCTTTTTTTAATCATAACAATATATATTCTCTAGTTGGTTCCAACTCCTCAATTTCAAGTTACAAATCATGTGTTTTTCTTTTCTTTTCCTTTTTATAATTCGTCGGATGCCAAATAAATCAAACAGATAACGACAAAGGGTAACTCTTTCCTGTGAATAATTTTCAACGTAAATGTCATTGAACCAAAAATTAACTATTTGTTTTTCATTTGAGCAAGAAAATTAATCAAACTAGCTTGAATTGACTGACTTTATTTTTTTTAATTTAGTATCACCAAACTTGTTAAGTAAAATGAGAGGAAATATTCTTTCTTTTTTTTTTTTTTTTTTTTGAGTTAAGATATTTTGACAATTATATTGATAAAATAGAGAGGGAAATTAAAAAGAACTCTAAGAATTCTTATTATAATATTAGGTATACTAAAAGAATTACATCCACAATTAATACATATTGGAGATTTATAAGTGAATTAATAATAAATTGGTGTTGAGTGTTACCTCTACAACACCATAATTTGGAAAAATTCACTTTTTTTTTTTATCTATCAAAAATACCCAAAAACCATAGCAAAACCTATCCCTTAAATACAGGGAAAACAATGCATATACTAAAAATTTCAATCCAAAAAAAAGAACCCATATTGCTAGAGTTATTTAATAATAAATCAACATGGAGGCAAATCTTCTGGAGGAGACTCTATAGTTTCCAATAATCCAACTCCATTATCTACCACGAAAGCCATTGCTAAGCCCCAAGAGATATGAACATCCAGGTGACAATGCATTAGCCACACCCCTACACAAAAAAATTATATTCTTTAGTCTAAATTCAAGAAAAATAAAGTTTTTTTTGGGTTAATTAGACTCTAATTTGATTTTGTTAACTAATTTTATACCTGGGTTATCCGCGACAAATCTGATGACTGCCCATCCATTCACTGGAACTCCAACAGTGTTTCTAAGAGGAGGATTAATCAAATTAAATTTAGAAGTATCGGTTTGAGGATTGAAGTTTCCGAATCCTTCTGCGATAATGTAGAAATCATATCCATGGAGATGAATAGGATGATTTTCTGGAGTGACAATACTTGTATCTTGCAAAACAATTTGCACACTTGATCCATATTTCAACTTATATAGTTTAGTTCCAGGTGTTGGTTGCCGGAGAGATCGGCTCACATTACCCGTGTAGTCGAATTTCAACGGAGGGCTGGCCGGAAAATCAGTTGTAAACACGCCGGGAAGGCGTGATTGATGAGCTTGTAACAATGAGACTGTTTGTGGCAATTGAAATGATACATTGTTCATACTTGCTGTAAACCGAGTTCCATTAGGCCCTTGGCATTGACTTGTCCTGTTAAAATTTGGAGGGCAATTGTTAAGTCCTAACCCAACTGTGAAAAACAAATTTTCGTCGATTTTTGTGGGGACATATGTTCGGTTAAGACTCCGAAAGCTCGTAGTAAATGCGGTGACAGTGGCCGTATCATTGTATGCCGGCAGGGTAGGCATAATTGGCTTGATTGTTGTGCAATTTTTAGCAAGACAACTTGTAGATTGGTATTGAAGAATAGCTGTGGTTGTAGTATTGTCAAATGGAGCATTTTGCGCGCTTTGGTATGCGCGTGCTGCTGCATAATATTGCGCAGGGGGTTGGTCGCCGGTGATTAAAACATCAGTGGTTTGACCGGGTCCAAGCATTATGACATTGGTGGTGAAAGGCCTTATGTAGGATGCATCAGCACCAACAACTGTGAGTTTGTGGTTCGCAACAGTGAAAAAAAGCGGTTGGTTCATCCCTGCGTTGATAACTCGGAGAAGATTGGTCTCGCCGGAATCTATTGGAACAATTGCAGTATCTGCAAAAACAAATCAAATCTTGAAGATTATTGTCTATGTATGCTATTGATTGTTAGAAACCAGAGTTAGCTAATGGAATTCAAGTTTCTGCTAGTAGTTATTATTCTTGGCGGATGACAGGTTAATGGGGTCGGGCTACAATACTTTTGCAAGACCCAATATTATTACTTTCTTTTTAATTTTCTTTATAAAACAAATATTACAGTAAGAAAAATTTTAAGAAATTCCAAAAATATCAAATCAATATCTTAGTGCTCAAAAGTCTCCACAATTTAAGGCACTTTTGGCACAAAATAATAAGCATGTTCATATAATGATTTAAAAGCTATTAATGGTTTAGGTCACCGCCTTTTATAAATCTATGAATTGAGGGACCATATTAGTGAAACAAATTAATGAAAACCATAATTGCCACCATTGAAATTTTAATGTTTTGGGAATTTAATAATAAAAAAAGCATTTTATTTTATATGCAATAATAATAAATATTTCTAGTTGCAATGAATCCTTTTAATTAATTACTGGTTGGAAGATACGAGACTGATCTTTTGTCAGATCGTAAATATGATTATCACTGGACTTTATATTTGTGTGTGCTGTTATGAATGTTTTTCAAAAGCGTAATTATTAAAATTTTATAAATAATTTTCAAAATTTAGCATTAATTAAGGATCGGATTAGAGAGCAAACCTTGGCTAGAACAATTATAAAGATCACCAGGCTGGCCATTAATAGTATATGCATCAGAAACATTTGGTGCTCCTCCTGTTCTAATTGACTCTCTTAGAACATCAATTGGGTTTGCATTCCACCATTCACCTAATAATAATAATCATCATTAATTACTCAATTTTGATAGTAATTTTTGCTAAAACAAAATTAATTAATTAATTAATTAAATTACCAAGAACGATTGGTGCTTGTCTTTTTGGTTTAGGGAAAGGGTAAGAGGTCCCTTCTTTAGGGTAAATAATAAGGGCACCATAAACAGTAGCTCTAAGCCAAGAACTGTGAGCATGCCACCAAAGTGTTCCCTCTTGTCCTTGAATTGTAAATCTATAGGTATATTTTCCTCCTGGCCTAATTGGACACTGGGTCACAAATTCTGGTCCATCTGCCCATCCAGTCCTCATTTGCCTCACTCCATGCCTATAAAAAAAAAAATTAAATCAAACCGATCTAGTTTTCCATTTTTTTAAAACGGAAACTTATCGATTCTTACTTAATTCAAACTGATTTGTTTTAGTAAGACAACAAATTTAGAGAAACAAGAGTCCAAAATTTAGTTTTGAGCTGATTTGTAGCTTAGTCTGATTTGATTGGAGTACTTTGATAATGAATTGTAATTGGTTAAATAATGCTGAGTCATTTTTATTTGACTCGGTATGGTTTAAACCGAATGCTCAATCATAATAGTAAACCATTTAAATATAGAAAAAGTCAATATCAAGAAGAGATTAGTGTTAAAAATATATGAGAATGCAAACACCGAAACCAAATAAAAAAATAAGTAAAACTATGAACAAGAAGTTCTATGCATGCATTGATATATATATATATATATAGAGAGAGAGAGAGAGAGAGAGAGAGAGAGAGAGAGACCAATGGATAGTGACATTATATTGAGCTTTGTTAACAACATTAACAACAAGAGTGTCTCCATTGTTGATTTCAAGAGTTGGTCCAGGAAACATCCCATTTACAGTAATCACATTCTGGGTTTTGCACAGCCTCTTCACGGGCGTTTGTTGAATCTACACATATATACACATATATACTATAACATTACACACCCTTCGTCCAAAAAAAGGAAAAAGACGACGAAAAAGAAGAAGAGAATGCAAGAAAAAGAATGTATACGTACAACAAAATCATGGTAATGAGTCTTATCTGCATTGGCAAAAGACAATGTAGAAGCTAGAAGTATAAAAATTCCCAACAAGAAAAATGATTTTTTAGTGTAAAATGCAAGAAAAAGCTTTAAAGATTCCATCTTTAGAGCTTTTTTTTTTTTTTTGCTTGAGTAATGGGTTTAGCTTGAGATTTGGTTTGAAATGTGATACGGGTTTTGGGTTTGGCTCTATTTATAGGATTAAATTTGGTAATTTTTTGTTAAATTAAACCAATTGGTCAAATCAGGATCATAAGTGTAATCTTGGTTGAACATATGGGAGGTTGTTAGCTTGTTGCACCCACTGCCCAATGAAATAAAAGAATTTTTAACTTTTCTTTTGAATGCTTGTTTCACAAGTCTTTCTTAGGTGATGGAATTCAATGAAACATCATTATTATAAATTTATTTTTTATTTTTATTTATTTATTTTTTGTAAACTTGGAATATAATAAGTATTTAAAATTGGGTTCTATAATAAGTACCCTTTGTAAATGTTTTTGGTTGATTAATTAAATATGCTACTTTATTTCCTAACAAACATTGAAATTTTTGGGATTTGCTGCTATATTTTATAATATAAATTTGAGTTTTAGCTCAACTATTGATATGAATATCTATTTTTATAAGATTATAAGGTTTATAATTTCAAATTTAGTAAGAAAAAGCACCTACAATAATAAAATGCAAAATATCAAAATAATATATTTTTTTAATATTGTTCAACGTAAAAAATTTATTGAACACGTATTATCACTAATTTGACGTATGATTCTAAGGAGAGTATCATTTTTAATTTGTATAACTCAGAAAAATAATTATGTTTCTTTATATATTTTCTCTGAATGGTAACCTTTTTATTAATATGGGGATAGCTACTTAATATTTTTATATAAAACAAATGGATTGACCACCCAATAGCAATTGTATAGAAACATATGTCAAATCGACAATAAAACGTAATTTGAAGAAGTTAAATTTAAGACCTTTATATAAAAGTAAGTGAGAAGATTAATTGAATTACACTTAGTTACTCCATATTCATTTAACTTCTAGATTTGTGTATAAGATTTAGTGCAATAGAAAATAATAAAAATAAAAATAGTCAAAACATTCTTTTTCTAAATCTTAACTACTCCAAAGTCTAAACAAAGAAAGATTGATTAAAATGGGTTTTCAAGTTAGAGGTGTCCTGTCCTTGGACTTTTATGGCTAAAAACTTATACTTTGTCTTCCAATTATAAAGTACTATGCTTTAGGTTCTATGTCTATAAACCCTACCATCTCCATCTCCATCTCCGGTCATATTTAGCTTTCACTTCTTGCTTTTAAACTAAGGCATTGACATTCAAATTTAAGGACATATTTAGAATTGTACAATATACAGATAATTATAGCTCGTGTTTGAACTTTCAAATATGAATTTTAAGAGGAAAAAAAAAAAAACCTTACAATATTTGAAAAATCAAATAAATTTTTTGGAATATGATAATAAAAATATGTTCTAGATCTTATTTCCTAGATAACTTTTGACTAGAAAATTTTTAATTTAAAATTATTATATATTTTTTTCATGTAATTTAAGTAGACTCTCTTGCCAGTTTTGGCACACCAAAATTAGGTTTAGTGAATCTTAATTTAGATACTTTCATAGCACATTTTAGAGATATTGTAGTAAAATTGAACCTTTATTATAAATGGAACTAACACTTATCCTAATAATTATTAAATTTACTTCGACCGTAACGATTGAATGCAATGATAAATCACATTTGATATATTATTGAAATATCGGTGATCTTATGTTTTGAGATATTAGTTTTTATGGACGGTTAAACATGACTGCTATGCGAATATAAATGTTCGTGTTTCATTTTTTTTTTAAAAGAAAAAAGAAGATGTAAAATAAAGAAAAGAACATTAATTGTAACCATGTGCTGACATTATCAATTTTAAGACATATAAATTGTTAATTTTGGTCAATATGATCATGTCTTTAAAAGAGGAAACGTAATTAAGTTAGATTTTCCGAATTGGGAGTGCTTTGTATACAAAGGATTACTATAAATCCTTCATATTAAAAACAATTGAACTATTCTAAGAATAAAATAAATTTGTGATATATTTATTCCATTATGACAAGTGACCTAATTTGCATTGTGTTCTTCGTGGTTTCTTTCCTACCCTTTGGTTAGACCCACCAAATCTCACAAGCAAACAGAAGCAATATTCTTAATCAATCTCCACCAACTAAACATGACTTTTAATGTTAGTTTATTTTTAATGAAGCAAACTTAATTTATGTATTATTTTCAGAAAAAAATCATATAATTAATAACACACGAAACACGGTTAAGAAGCCATATTAGAAGCATGAGACTGCACAGATTTTCCTAACATGCTCATGAGCCCAAACACTTGATCCTTATACCATATTACAAGAGAAAGAGAAGCTACTCTGATCGTGAAGAAAAGGGAGAGAAAAATGTATTAAGTGTATAAGTATCTGTCATTTGTACAACTTATATACAAGGAATAAACGGTAAAACTACTAGAAAGGAAGTTAAATAATAGTCCCTACAACTTTAAGTAACCCCTTCTCTATCCTTCAGTTGATACTTATTCAAAGTTTTTCGGTTTTTTTATACGGCCCTACCCCGAGCTTGATTAAAATAACAAAATAAAAGACGAAATGCAAATCCAACCTTCACCCGGTAACAAATGGCCGGCATTGAAAGGAAATAAATTTATTTTCTGATAACAGACGGTTGGAAGTAAAAGGAAATAAATTTATTTTCTGGCGATTGTCGATCGGCTATTGGCAGCAATTGTAAGGAACTAAATTTATTTTCTGGTGGCCGCGACTGGTGGTGCTCCAATTGTTGTGCTTACGCATGAGGCACTTGACGAAATAAAGGAAATAAATTTATTTCCAAGTAGCTAGTTTAGAAAAAAAATAATAATTTAAGTAAGGATATATTTGTGAAAGATCTTAAAAGTGTTATAAAACTAGCAAAAGTATAAAAGTATTTTTTACTAATAATGTCTATAATTTCCCAAAAATTAATTCGAAACTTGTTGTTGGATACCATTTTAGACCCAGAAGTGAATAAAATAAATACAATTGCTTACATATTAAGTTAACACAATTAATGAATTATTTTTTAAAAGTATATAATAACAAACACGCGGTTTATAAACTTAATTAATAATTAATCTTTTGTAATTTGTCCACAACTAGCCTAAAGAAAAGACATATTCCAACTTTCACCTTTTTTTTCCCCGAAAATAAGCGTCTCATTCCTACGTTATAATAAAATTAAGTGGTGATTTTTCTTTTATACCTTTGAAATATTAATAGATAATAAATTTTAAAAATTAGATAAACATTTAAATTAAGAACATATTGGTCATTTAATACATAAATTTTATATTTTCATTATAATAACTATAATTTCTTAATACTTGTTAAAGTGAAAGTTGAGACATTTATTATGAAACGGATAGAGTATTATGTACCAACAAGCTATTATAAAGGGTTTCAACTCTTCAAAATAATAATAATTTTTGACTAAGTTGAACCATTAATTACTTTTAAATTTTGTCGGTGCTTATTGATATTAAATAATTTGTCCCTAAATGAACTAATTACACCTAAAAAGGTTGAATAAATACCATTTTTCATTAAGGCACGCCCTGAAATATGCAAAACCTAATCATATAAATTAGGACTTTTTCCTTTGAATTTGTTCCCCCATGTGGATGGAATATGATTATTATAATTAAAAGCATATATGTGATGTGATTAATTATATATTTCTTTTTAAGGTATAATTAGTTTTAAGTAATTATTTTCAAATTTTATTTAAAGAATAAAAATTTTAAACTATTAACGAATTAAAAATTAAAAAAAAAGGGTACCGACTGACAATTCATTGGAGAAAAAATGGTAAATGAAGTGGCACAAGTGGTCCTGGCTATCTATTGTCAATTTTTTTTTTAAAGGAAATCTATTGTCAAAATCTTGAAATTAAAGCAAGAAGGGAAATGAAGTATAGTCGAATTAATCTTCTCAGTTTTATGGAAATTATAAGTCTTAAATTTGATTTTTCTAAATTACATTTTGTTCTCTGTTTTTTAGCTCACAGAGAGAAACTATCTAAGTAGTTTATCATGTTTGTTCGTCCATCAAAATAGCATCATGAGCACCGTC
>CATIWJ010040360.1:0-14375 GCA_949640765.1 Croton laevigatus | reverse complement strand
AGTTAGGTTTTTCAAATATGATCGATCAAGTGTAGGATCAGATATAGCCAACCTATGCAAGATTGAACCACAAGTTGTTCTACCAATTGTGTGTGCTCCTGAAAGAACAACCAAGTCAAGTAATGTTAAGCCTTTTTCTTGAAAAAACTGAATTAATGAAGTGACATTTTCATGTCCCTGAGGTACAATATCAGCTTCTTTTATGAGGGAAACTTTGCCGTCTTTACGGCCAAATGGGACTTCCCAAAATGGACCACTCAGATAAACGGTGGCATCTCTAGCCGCCGCCGTCAAAATGTCTGCACATGAGACTGTTTTTGGACATTTTTTCTCAAGTTGTGCTTTTATGTCATCTATGACATGGAATCCTCTTAAAGTTCTACTTGCTAATGCCCTTCTCTCACTTCCTTTGTGGTTCAACAAAATTGAAGCATCGCAACCCTGCAACACATACATTATACATGGGGAAAGAAGTGGATAAAATAGTCCAAAATTTAAAAAATACATGCAGTTGATTGGATTGATGTATAAAAAAAAGACGCACAGTGTACATTCTCGGACATTTATATGCTTTTGTTATTGTTATCATCAAAGGATCACGTTAATTTGTGTTCACTAGATCCATTATTCTCACCAATATGCAACTTACTCTGGAATTACTACAGAAATTGTACTACCTCCGTTCTAGTTTAAATAAGAGTTTAAGACAAATCGTTATTCCTAAATAAACGAGACTTTTGATATTTTTTTATTAAAGTAGGATGATTTTGTCCTTTGTTTTGTAGTGGATATAATTTGTTTTTAGTGCATATAGGGTCCACTTTTATAATGAGTGGATGTGAGTTGATTACTTTTTAAGATAAAATGGAAAAAAAATTAAAAGAAAAAATAAGGATGAATATTAAAAGTCTCAATAATTCTAAAACAGAGGTAGTAAAAAAATTTAGTTTTATTTGATTTTAGATACTAAGTTTAAATTACGGGAAAAAAAATTTCTGCATAGATGATTTAGCTACATATATTTATAATACAGTAATATAAATTGTTTATAAATGGAAAAAAAAATATAAATTGTTTATAAATTAAATTTCCTTTTTTTTTAGATTTGATAATTATTGTGAATAATAATGTAGGAAACAGAGGTAGTTGTAGAATAAAAACAGTGAATGTGGTACTCAAATTCTAAAACCTAGTATGAAATGGGGGAAAAAATGTCCTAAAAGGACCCTTAAAAGAAAAGTGAAAAGAACCAAAGACCAACTTGGTCAAACTGTAACTGTTAGAACTCCCAAATAAGTTCTAGAGTCTGAATTCTGGTGTTGTGAACAGAGAGAACTAGGTTACGAGAGTTTGAGCGTATTGAACATATAAGATGAAGGTCTATGAAATTAAAAGTTATGGTCACTATTATTAAAGTCTCAAAGCGTTCACTGCAATTTTCAGTCTCCAAACTCTAATCTATCAGTAGCACCAACAAATCATATAACATAATTTAGAACCCAAAGATAATTCTCCTAAAGGGGTTTACAATTTTCAGATGAACAAACAACAAATGGTTAATATTCAATCTAAAATAAATTTGGATAAGAAATTAAAAGAAACCACATGAAAATTAAACAATAAAATAACTAACTAAAGAATGAAATTTTACCTTCCAAGTAAGAGAAAACCCAAGCCAACCAGCCAAAAAACTGCTAGCAACCCAACAAATAGCGCAAAGCAGAGCAGCCAAGGAACCAACTTTCCTTTTTTTGTCCTTTAGTTACCCACAAGAGGGTTTGACCAAAGAACCAGCTTTTGCGTACGCGATCACCGATGGTTGGCCCCCCAAAAATGATATAAAATTTTTTGGCTGTTTTCAGTCTAAAATACAAAAATATGAAAAAAATGATTTGAACTCCGGTCTCTGTTTTCAGTCTAAAACTTAAATATAAATTTTTTTTTTAAATTTTGGGGCCCCCCAATTTTGGAGGCCCTGTTCAGAAGCACATCTTGCACCTCCCGTAGGCCGGGCCTGTTTCCAACCCTTTACTAAGAAATCCAGAACAACCAACCCTTGTTCTTCGGTTTTTTAGTAGTCCAGTTTCTCGCGATTTGTCTCACTTCTGGCCATCAATCATCGATATACTTGGGATTGGAAGACTCACCGCATCTAGGCTATCAATCGATACCCTTAGTTGATCGGTCGAATGCAAGGTGTAGGTGGAGATGGGGCTTCTTTCACTGTCGGAGTTGTTCTTTTTCCCCCAAACCGATAAATCTTCTGTTTCAATATTCAAACAATTTTTACTTTTTTACTTTTTTAATTATTAATGACCTTAACCTTTTTTTCGGAATTTCATTTAATTTTCGTGACTAATTCGGATTGGGATACTGTAAAAACCTCATTTAGAAGCGATTCTTTCAATTCAATTTTTTTTATTCATAACGCTTGGATTTGAATCTTTAACCTTACTTAAAAGGTATCAGGCCTTCTTTTGTTAGGCCAACTGCTCGTTAATTAGTTGGCTTAGACTAGTCTGAAAGACTAAATGCCCTAGGCTCTAATAGCGTGGTGACCTCAACATTTGTAACTTTCAAAAAGCAATTATTGTGTGCTTTATATTTTTTATTAATATAGAACAAGACTTTAAAAGAGTTTCAAATTTATACATTTAACTATATGCTCTCAAGTAAGCACTTTCTTGTTTTGAATTGTACCAAATCATCTCATAATCCTTTATTTTCATATATGTTAATGATTGATTGATTCATCACAAACAGAAACCACATAAACAGGAGATCTAACACAAAAACAAAACATAAAGTCTCTACAAATAGAGAATCACTAAATGAAAATGAACATACGCATCACAAAAGCAATCTCATTATCTCAAACATTCAAAATTATTAGAAAATTTTTTAAAACATTGGTTAGATTGGACTTATTAGAAAACTCTTTCCCATTTTTCATGCTTCAAATTTAGTACTACATCAATAGCATCATGAAAAAGATTTTAAAAAATATTCAGAATTAATTTGATGTCTACTAGTAGTTAAACAAAATAATGAGTTACTAATGAAAAATTATAAAGTGCACTTGATTGGTGTAGCTTGATCCCATGAAATGAATGTAATGTAGGAAAAATTGAAGGATTAAAATTAAAATAATGGAGATGGACCAAAGTGAAAGAAACTTTGATTAAAGAAAATTATTACAAAAGACAACTCTCACTAAACTCACTTTGCTTTCTCTCTACGCTATTAGTGTAAAGTGTAATAAGTATTGTAAAATACTTTGGGTATCAATTATGTAATTAGTGGAGACACTGTGGTATATATATATATATTGTACACTTTCTAATGTTAATAATCAATTGGTATTATCTCTTATCTTGGTATCAAAGCCAAATTAGAGCCCTAATTCAGTCTTTCATCAAAACATCTACCGCCGCCCAAATTTCCTCTGCCACCCAACTCTTTACCGCCGCACGCCTCTCTACTGTCGATCACATGTTGCTACCATTCATCCAAACTACATATTTCTTCTACTTTTTCTGATTCGAAGATCTGGTTTAGAATTGTAAGATGTCAACCGAATCTGCTTCTCCTCTCTCTGGTTCATCAGGTTCGAAACTTTGTCATACAAATTTAATTTCTGTTTATGCTCTAACCAATATTAATTTTGTGTCTGTTGAATTTTTGCTCAAAAGTTCGTCATCAAGGACTTGGAAACGAGGAAGATCTTATACCAAGGCCGGAGTAATGCAGGTTTATATTTTATGTGTTTTGATTCTAGTTCTCCTATTGTTGCTCCTAGGGTAAATTTAATGTCTTTAGATGTTTGGCATGCTCGGTTAGGACATCCAACTTTACCCATTGTTAAAAGAACTTTGATTGATAATAAAATTTCTTATTCACATTGTTCTTTGAATAAATTATGTCAAGCTTGTTCTACTAGTAAAATGCATCATTTACCATTTGCAAAGTTTGTGTTTCATGCTAGTAAACCTCTTGAATTGATCTGTTCTGATGTTTAGGGCCCTGCACCTATTCAATCTTTGGATGGTTATTCATACTATGTTGTCTTCTTTGATCATTGCATCAAATAGTCTTGGATATATTTTTTAAAGAGGAAATCAGAAGTGTTGCCAACTTTTGTTCAATTTCGCAAATTACTTGAGACCTACTTTCAAACACCAATTAAAATGTTTCAGGCTGATTGGGGTGGGGAATTTTAAGCACTTACTAAATATCTTTCTGAAAATGGAATCTCTCAACGAGTTTTTTGTCCGTACACTCCCGAACAAAATGGGTGTGCAGAACGGAAACATCGTCTTATTGTAGACCGGACTTGTTCTTCTACACTATAGCCATCTTCCTATTAAATACTGCACAGCGGCTTTTGCATGTGCAGTTTACAATATTAATCGGCTTCCTACTCCGCTTTTACAATATGACAACCCCTACCACAAACTTTTTGGCACACTTCCGGATTACTCGTTTCTCGTATCTTTGGATGTTTGTGTTATCCTTGATTGCGTCCATATGCCAAAAATAAGTTAGAACCTCGTGCTGTGCCTTGTATTTTTCTTGGGTATAGTAAACTTCACAAAGGCTATAAATGTCTTGATTCTTCTTCAGGTCGTATTTATATCACGTTATGTTCTGTTTGATGAACATGTGTTTCCCAAATTAAAGTTATGTGATGAGCAGATTTCCGGTACCACGTCCATGGACACCACTAACTCACCCATGTCAGTATCTGTTCCCAATTTCTTGGTTAACACTCTTCAACCTCAGCCTATACCTCATACGATTTCACCACCTCTTCTTCTAGGCTCACCACCATCTTCAAATCAGTTCCTTCAAACTTCTATCCGAAGTACTTCCACTCCTCCACATCCGATCTCACCAACTGAATCACACCCCCACTATCCATTATCTCTCAGTCCACATTAGATCTGTCAGCCAGTACAGGCCTTCCCTTGGCAGTTAAACTTCAACCGTCTTCCTCACATTCTGTTTTTAATTTAAAAAATGCACCTCTTTTATTCGTTAAGAATCATCCAATGACTACCCGACAGGACACTGGCTCCTTGAAACCAACTAACCCATTCTCTTTTCATGTCGCGGCTCCATTTGAGTTGGAACCCAAGAGTCATACCAAGGCATTACAGATTCCTGAATGGCGATAAGCCATGGCTGATGAGCTCACTACTCTCGTTAAAAATGGGACATGGTCTCTTGTTCCACCTGATCCAAATCACAAACAAATTGGTTGTAAGTGGATTATCAGAATCAAACGGAAACCAGATGATACTATTGAGCGGTACAAGGCACGGTTGGTTGCTAAAGGGTATCATCCAAGACCTGGTATTGATTTTCATGATACATTTAGTCCAGTAGTTAAACCTGCTACTATCCGATTATTGCTCACGGTTGTAGTATCTAGGTGTTGGGTGGTCAAACATTTTGATGTTTCCAATGCCGTTCTACATGGCTCAATTGAAGAAACTGTATACAAACTGTATACATGGATCAACCTTCAGGATTTGTTGATCCCATTCATCCAGATTATGTATGTCAGTTACATCGATCTCTCTATGGTTTGAAGCAAGCTCCTCGATAGTGGCACAAATATCTTACAAAAGCATTGATTCAATTTGGTTTTGTTGGATCCCGCTCAGACACATCTCTGTACTTATTCATTCGGCCAAATGTACAGGTATTCTGTTTGATTTATGTTGATGATATTCTTGTGATGGGTGATGATCACACTTTTATCAATAAATTGTTAGCTCATTTAGCCAATCAATTTGCCATTAAAGATCTTGGGAGGTTGAATTATTTCTTAGGAATTGAAGCTCTCTGGTGTAAGAATGGATTATTTCTTCACCAAAGCAAATATATTTGTGAATTGCTTATTTGAGCAAACATGGCTAATTCAAAACCTATCACTACTCCAGTCAATGTTGGTGTAAAGTTGTCCAATCAGACAGGTGAACCATTTCGGGATCCAACTTTGTCTGATTCAATTTTGGTGTAAAGTGGACTACTTTAAAGAGCCTATTAAGGTATCTTCATGGTACTTCTACTCATGGTATGTTTATCTGTCCCACTGATTTTAATTTGCATGGTTATGCGGATTTGGATTAGGCCAGTGATATAGATGATAGAAAATCCACTAGTAGGTATGCTGTGTATTTAGGCAAAAATCTTATTTCTTAGTGCTCCCGCAAACAAAAAGCGATCTCATGCTTGTCCACGGAGGGTGAATACCGGACTCTAACAGCTACAGCTTCGGAACTATATTGGTTATGAAATTTGATGATGGAATTACAGTTTCCAACTTTGCGGTGTCCCACTCTGTATTGTGATAATCTCAGTGCCACATACTTAACTTTAAATCCAGTTTATCACAATGGAAGTAAGCACCTTGAGATTGACTTTCATTTTGTTAGGGATTTTGTGAAGCAAAGAGTATTACATGTTCAGTTCTTATGCTCTAATGATCAAATTGCGAATGCTCTCACTAAGGATCTCTCCAAAAATCGGTATACTTGACTTCGTGACAAATTGACCGTTGTTTCACACCTGGTTCAATTTGTGGGGGGTGTAAAGTGTAATATATATTGTAAATACTTTGGGTATCAATTATGTAATTAGTGGATTCACCGTTGTGTGTGTGTGTGTGTGTATGTGTGTGTATATATTGTACACTTTCTAATGTTAATAATCAATTGGTATTATCTCTTATCTATTAGAATGTTTAGAAAAGAAGGGAAGATGAGAGGGGATGGGATGATGGAACTCAAGGCTTCCCCTTCTATTTATAGGAATTTCTCAACTAACGAAAATAGTAAGTACGTAAGTTCAACTCTAACCATGGTTTCTTACACATGGTTTGGACAAAATCATGGATTTTTCTAATTATTTTTAGAAAACCATGGATATTATATCGATTTGTATATTTATGAAAGATTGTTGATGCATTTTTAATACTCTTCCTTATCACCAATTGATTTTTTAAACATCCCAAACTGCCTCTGAAATGCTGTGAACTTTGCTAAGCATAGGCTTTTTATGAATACATCTGTAACTTGGTCTTTGTCTTTACATAAGTCATCTTGAGCTCATCTCGCACGACTCTCTCGCACATAGTGATAATGCACCTTCACATGCTTGGTTCAAACATGGAACACAAGATACTTCCCAAGCTTTATTGGAGATTGATTATCACATTGTAGTGAAATAGCATGCTGTATCGATTGCTGTAAATCTTTCAATAGCTGTGTTAGCCATACACTTTCCTAAGCTACTATTGATGTTGTTCGGTACTCTGCTTCTGTTATTGATAGTTAAACTGTTGGTTATCTTTTACTACACTAAGAGATTGCTCATGATCACAATTTGAACACATATCCAGTAGTTTATCTTTTTGTATCATTATCACCAGCATAGTCAGCATCACAATACCCAACTTCACCTTTTCTGTATAGGATACCAAAGTCAATGGTTCCTTTCATATATCGCAAGATTTGCCAAACTACTTCAAGTTAAGGCTTATTTGGATTTTGTATGAATCTACTCATAACTCCCACTGTAAATGCTATATCTAGCCTTATCAGTGTTAAGCAAATTAAACTCCTGGTTAGTTTCCTATACATAGTGACATCTTCTAGTCCCATACCTTTTTTTGAGCAATATTTAACATTTGGTTCCATAGAAGTTAGCATTATTTTACACTCTGACATCCTAAACTTAACAAGTAAGTCTCTTGTATATTTTTGTTGACAAAGAAATAATCCTTCCTTCTTATAGTCAATCTCTAACCCAAGGAAATGATTAAGTTTTTCAAACTCTTTCATTTGAAAGCGTACTGATATTTTTTTTTTTTTTGGTGAACTTTATCTTCTGTATCTCTATTGATTATAAGATCATCAATATAAACTAGTACAACAACTAGTTAACCACTACATGTTTTGACAAATAAACTTGAGTTAGCATGGTAAGAGAGTATCAGTTATGAATTAAAAACTTAGTGATCTTGCCATACCAAGCTCTGCTTTAATTTGTGCAAAAACTTTCTTCAGCTTACATACATTGTTGGAATATTTAGTGCTTTTAAATCCCTTTGGCTATTCTATGTAAATTTCTTAATTCAATGCTCCATAGAAGAAGGCATTCTTCACATCCATCTGCCATAACTTCCATGATTTTGGGCAATAATTACTGGCAACACTCGAATACTTATAATCTTGGTCATAAGACTAAACTTCTTATCATAGTCTAGTCCATATTGCTAAGAGAATCCTCAAGCTACCAATGGAGCCTTTTACCTTTTAATTGACACATTAGCATGAGTTTTGATCTTATAAACCCATTTGCACGATATGGGCTTCACGTCCTTGGGCTTTGGAACTAAATCCTATGTTTAATTTATTTTTAAGGCACTGATATCTTTTACTATGGCTTGAATCTATTCCTCTTTCAGAGATGCCTCCTCATAAGATAAAGGCTTTTTTTCTTCTTTGACTAATGCTACATTAGAGCTAACATATTTTGGATTCAGCTTTTTAGGCCTGGTTGACCTTCTCAAAGAAGATGGTGACAATTCTTCTATTTAATTGCTCTTCTGGGATATCAACTATTACTGGAAGTACTTCTTTAGTTGTACGATAGACATGTGTCTACCATGGATATTCCTATGGTGATGATGATAAAGTTGCTTCTATATGGTATTACAAACCTTCTGATTGCTCTTTAAACTTGTCTTACACTCTTTCCTGTATCTTTTTGGATTGAGGTAAAACCACATATTCTAAATTTCACCAAGATTATGTCTTATCGAACACAATATTTCTTGGGACATAGCATCTTTCAGTATTAGGGTCATAATAACGCCAACCTTTTTTACTTTCATTATATCCCACAAATCTTATCACCTTTTCATCAAATTTGTTATGCAATCAATTTGGCGTAAATACATAGTAAATACATCCAAACACTTTGAAGTGACTTACTGTAGGTTTCAGTTCTTTTAACTTTTCAGAGGGAGAGACTAAACCCAATTTGGTTGCGAAAGTCTGTTGATAATATGAGTTGTTGTTGCTATGAATTCTGCCAAAAATTGACCAGGAACATTTTTAGCATGCAACATTCTTCGATTCAACAAGATGCATGTTCTTTCTTTTTGCTATACTATTTTGTTTTGTGTGCCTGGGAAGGTCAACTATCTCCAAACCTTGCTTTAACGAAGATAGTTAGAGAATTCATCTGACATGTACTCTCCTCCGTTATCTGTACGAAGGCATTGGATCTGCTTTCTAATTTTACTCTCCATTAGGGCTGCAAACGAGCCGAGCCGAATACTGGTATGCTCGTGCTCGGCTCATTTATAAATGAGCAAGCTCGAGCTTGGCTCATTAATTAAACGAGACTGGATTTCCAGCTCGCACTCAGCTCATTTATTATCGATCCGAGCTCGAGCCGAGCTTTTATCGAGTGAACACCGAGCAGCTCGGGAGCGGCTCACCTTTTTACATGTATTTTTTTGAGCGATTCGAGCATCAACATGCTCGTGCTCGGCTCGTTTATTAAACGAGCGAACTTTTCCCGCTCGCGCTCGGCTCATTTATTATCGATCCGAGCTCGAGCCGAGCTTTTGTCGAGCGAACACAGAACGGCTCGTGAGCGGCTCTGCTCATTTGCAGCCCTACTCTCCATCATCATCATCTTAAACTCTTTGAACTTTATTACAGTTTCAAATTTCTCCTTCTTGAAGTACACCCAAACATATTTAGAGTAATCATCAATAAATATAATTATGTAGTACATTCCATTTATTGATGATTGTTTGACTTTTCCAAATATGTTTGAGTGGATTAACTCTAATGGTCTTTTAGCTTTGAAATTTAACTCCTTGTATGGTAGTTGGTGTGCTTTTCCATACTGATAGCCTGTACATACCATGTTAGTGTGAATAGCAAGATGGAATAGTCCTATAAGTGACTCTTTGTTTATTATCATCTTCAACTTCTAGTAATTCACATGTTTGAGTTGAGCATGCCATAGATCTACTGTCTCATTACTTCTTGCTTTATCTACATAAGCTTCTTAAGCATATATCATATATATAGAATCCACCTTTCTCCCTTTCAATATTAACGAGTCCATTATTTTGACTTCCTGACATACTTTCACATCATTTTGACAAAAGACCATATAATAGCTAGGATCTGTCAACTGTGATATTGAAAAGAGATTCTTCTTTATCCCAAAAACTCTATAAACACCCTCCAGCTACACTTGCTTCTTCTTGTAACTTGAGTTGATCACAGTTACCAATATGAGTTATTGGTGGTCATAAGTTATCTATTATTACACTATCCACTTACATTTGTACTTTGATGTGTTATGGATTTTCTCTATTTTTCTAGTCATATGACTAAAACATCCTGAATCAAAGATCCAGTCTTTCTTATAAACTATCTGATGAGAATCAAAAGCATAGGTCACCTGCTCGGTTTAAGCATTTAATTATTGCCCTTCTTCTTCAATCAACAATACCATTAGATTAGGAACTTTCATCACTTGTAGAAATTCCCCTCTTCTTGTAATGTTTCTATAGATGTAAATATTGTCTCAAAATTCCGCTCAAGTTCAATTTACTGAGTCTTTGAGACCTTTGCTGCATTACTTTTCATATTCTTTTTATTATGCCACCAGTCCTTAGCATAATGTCCTTTCTTTCTGCAGACATAACACTTGCCAGTTTGTCTCTCGCTAGACTTTAGTTGACGGTTATTGTAGAATTGCCTTTGTTAAGCTCCCCCTAATTGAGAGCTTTCTCCAGTTTGCTTTGTTCCCCTTGATTGGGAACTTTCTTGTATCTCCCCTTTAGGTTGATTGTGACCTAGATTCTTCTTTCTACTGGTGAAAAGTGACACCCTTTTTGTATTTAATGATACTCTAGCCATTTTCCTTACTAGAGTTTCCTGACTTACCAACAGATTCTCCAATTCATCAATCGTGGGTTGTATTGGCCACCCTTAAACCACATTAATAAAACCTCTGTATTAAGGTCTTAACCCATGAATGATAATCTGTCTTATTTCTTCAATGCTGATTCTGGAAGACTCATCTAGCTCTTTAATTTCTTTGTAGAGAGACTTTATTTTAAGAAATATTGACTAATTCGTCATATCATGTTTTGCGGCAAACATTAGCTCACCCTCTAAGACTTGTAGTCTTGCATCATTTTTCTTCACAAAATGAGAGGCAAGTAAGTCCCAAGCCCCTTTTGGTGTGAAAGCTTCTCTGACATGCTTCATCATTTTTGCTTCAATTGTAGTTTTTGTAGTGAACAATGTCTTTCCAACTTTAATCTTCCATTTCTTTAGAAGATTATTATCCTGTGGTGGTGTAGTTTCTATCCTGTAATAACCTCCCAGAGGTCCTAATCTTGCACATATGACTCCATTTAAGTCTTTCATATGTCGTAATTATTGTTGTTGAGCTTTTTAATGCTCCCAATATTACTTAATTCTGCCATCATGTTTTGGTTTAGCAACTTCGTGAATCAACAAGAAATTTTAAAGACAATAAATTCCATAGTCAAAACTATACACAAGCAAAATCTTTATGACCATCTAAATCAAATAAAATACTAAGAAAATTTTTTTTAGATGTAGAAGATCAGTTTAAGTTGCAACCACAGTACTTACTTAATATAGTCTTGGTATTTCACTTGATTTTGACAACCTAAGCTTTGATACCAGTTATAGGAAAAATGAGAAAAGTCCAACTATTCAACAAAACACCTCAAAGACCTCGACGAGACGCCTCTTTCACCATCATGATAAATGACCCCATGAAGCTCAATCCAAGCAAATGAGATTCCACCCTACTCCACCGTTTTGATCCTGGAATTTCTTAAAAAATTAAAGGACTAAAATTGGAATAAAGAAACTTTGACTTGTTGGCTCAAGGGTTCAACATCCTGTTTTGATAATCTATAAAATTATGAGTATTTAGAAATTTTTCTATATATACTTCCAATATTTTGATTATACAGGTCTGAACAAAATGTTTGAATATCAAGCTAAAAGACATCTAAACTGAAGGAGCTCTCTGAAACATTCAAGATTAGAGAGATTTAGTTTAGAGTGTCAGTTTAGAATGTAACAGTAGCTTAAGAGAAACATCAAGTCTTAATTATCAAAATCTTTTAAAATATTTTTCAAACTTGTGTCTCTCTTTTAAAAGTATTGTTTAACGTCTTTTTAATTGAAATTTGTAAAACTACGTATTTTCACTAAAATGGAAACTATTTTCTGAATATTAATAAAAAGTTAAACTGGTCTTTTGAAGTTTGTTCAGAAGCAGAAACTAAGAATGTTTGTCTTTTATTAAAATATCTGTTGAGATTTTTAGCTCCACTAATGACTAAATTTTTCTTGGTTCACTATAAAAACCTAATTACTTAAACACTTAGCACTTCGATAGAAGAAATTCCTCTACTCTTTCACTTTCATATCTTTAAAGTTTTATCTTCTCTCCAAATAATCGAGATG
Organism: Croton laevigatus; assembly: GCA_949640765.1. Classification (NCBI taxonomy): domain Eukaryota; kingdom Viridiplantae; phylum Streptophyta; class Magnoliopsida; order Malpighiales; family Euphorbiaceae; genus Croton; species Croton laevigatus. The sequence goes on along the minus strand of CATIWJ010040360.1, from coordinate 1,818 downwards.
TTTTCTCTGAGTTGATTTTCTAAATTTACTTTGAAAAAATTTTTATGTTTTCTTTTTTAAAAATTTCTCTAATTTTCATTCTTATTTTTCAAAAACTTTTCTTGAACTTAACTTGATAATTTTTCTCTTAATTTGCTTTAGAGTTTTGTGTAATCTCAAGTAGTTAAGAGTTTTTCAAAATCTGAAAAACTGGTTGTCTTTAGGAGCTTTTGGGATAAAGCTCAAAGGATAGATTAGCAAGCAGCCTTCTAAGGAAAAAATATTGTATTGAGTTTCTGATCTATATAAAATAGAAGGAATAGTTTTCTAAAGCCCATAATTTTAGAGGGAAGCAAGTTAGACTAGGTTAGAGTCTATTTTATGTATGTGATTTTTTCTCTAGATTTGAGTAGATTAGAGTAATGGATATCTTTGGTGTGTATACTTAGGGAGTGGATTTAGGTTTAGTTTACCGAACCACTATAAAACCTTTTTCGCTATTTCTTTTCATCACTTTTAAGTTTGCTTGCCAATTTATACTTAAACTTGATTTCCAAATTAGTTATATTAAAATCTTATAAACATTGAAATTGATTGAAGCAAAAAGTTTTTCTCTGTCTTAAGTTTTCAAAATCGACTTTTATTCTAGACTCTGAAATTAAGCTTAATCTGAACTTAATATCTCTATTTGAATTCTAGTGAGTTTGTTCAAAACAGTTTTTAAATTCATAACTTATACATGAAAAAGAATATTTAGAGTCAAAATTTTGAAAAATCCAATTGGATTATTGCAACATACGGGACTAAATGATCAAAGAAAATTTATTACAAAAGACAACTTTCACTAAAGTGATTACAAAAGACAACTTTCACTAAAGTGACTTTGCTTTCTCTCTAACTATTTTCTCTCTACGCTACTAGAATGTTTAGAAAAGAAGAGAAAAGAGGATGGGATGACGGAAGTCAAGGCTCCCCCTCCTATTTTTACAGTAATTTCCCAACTAATCAAAATACTAACTAAATACATAAGTTCAATTCTAATCCATGGTTTCTTTCACATGGTTTGGATTTTTCCAATTGTTTTTAGCAAAACCATTAATGTTTTATCCATTTGTTTATTTATTAAAGATTGGTGACGTATTTTTAATATGTAACCATTCAAAATAATAGTTGTGGCGTGGCTGTGGCCGAGGTGAATGCCGTAGTCGAGGATGCGGTCGTGGACGTGGCCACAACCATGGATCTAGACAAGGACGAAAAAATTACCATAATAATAATAATAATAATAATAATATTATTATTATTATTATTATTATTATTATTATATGGAATAATCATTAAAAAAAAAAAGAGTGGTGGAAATAATCCTTCGAATGCGTTGAGAATTCTTGTTTAGATTTGTTTTAGATGTGACATGGAAGGAAAACAAAAAAAATGAAAGCATTAATTGAATGGACCAAAATAATTTGCTAATAGGAAAAATAAAATTCTGTGTATCAAAATTTTTATTGCAAAAAAAAAAAAAAAAAAAAAAACGAAACATTACATTTTCCCACCCTTTCCAAAGCACACTAGCATTCAAATAAAAAATAGACAATAAATAATTCTATGACGAGGAAAAAGCAGAAGCTATATATATATTCATGGATTGATATAGTTGCAATTAATTCTAATCTCTTTCTGATTAATAGGAGTTGGGATTAGAATATTTCCAAGCTTCACCATTGAGACAGCAAATTGGTTAAAGAAAAGATCAGGCTGAGATAGAAATGCAGAAACAAAAGGAGCAGTTCTTGGATCCAAGTAAAGAGCTTGATCAGTTGACAACAATCCCATTTT
>CATIWJ010040349.1:0-13964 GCA_949640765.1 Croton laevigatus | reverse complement strand
TTTTCGACACGTTTCAGACGGAAAACAACAGAATCAGGAGCAAATCCACACAGAAACTTCCTTCGTTTCCAATTTCCCATTGTTTTTGTCAAAGTTTCGTTGCCGAGCAAACAAAAAACACAGATACAGAAGAAGGATCGTTTAATTTTCCCGTTGGCTAGCGATAGTTACTCCTCCAACCTATATAGTCATCCCCTTCACCTTCTCTATTTGATTTCGTTGCTCCAAATGACAGTTAAGTTTCTGGCCGGTACCAAAACAGTTGCGCAATACTGTATATCGTTTTGGCAAAATTGTTTCCGGTGCATTCTGTTCCTATTTTGAAACATTTTTTTTTTGGAAATTTAAAATTTTCTCCCTATGTTTTACCTATTTCAACATTTTTCTCCCCGTCTTTTTTTTCCCGACAAAAAAACTCCTCACTTTATATTTTTGTTGACATTTTCTTCTTTTTGTCTATTTTTTCTGTTAAAATAACCTTAGAAAGACCAAAATGTAATTTTTTTCGGGCCCTGTTGAAAAACTCAAGAAATGAAGGGATCATTTTGAAAATTGTCATCTTCACCCTTATTCTTCAACCTGGAAACCAACCTCTGCCGACCACCAACCTCCGCCACCCCATCTTGTCTTCCACCGTACCCGATCATTCCAAGCTTGTAGAGATTTTTTATCGATGGGGGGCTGCGCAATTCTTCCGACTGTACAAAGGAAATCGAAAGCCTCGATGTATTTAGACAAGATGAAGCTTTTTTTTTCTTTGATAAATGAAGAAGATGATAAGAAACCCAGGAAAGGCAAAAGCTTAACATCCGAAATATCAAAACTCAAACCGTCATATATAAAGTCAAAGAAATTTCAAATACCCATCTGCTAAATTCATCACAAATACAAACAATATCCAAATTCAACATCAACCAATCAAAATTTACACAACCCAAATACCCAATTTCCCTTCGAATCACATCCCATCAAAATTTCCTCTCCATGGTTGAAACCATCAATCCAAATTTGCGAATCAGATACAATATATAATTTCACACCCGACTAGATAACCTATAACACAAATCTAAGCTTTGGACTTAACAGCGGCAAAAGCAGCTTTCATTCAAGGTTGACAGTTTGGGATTTGGTCGGAGAAGTGGAGTGAGAGAGAGAGAAATAGAAAAGAGAAAGAGAGGCGTGGAGAGGAAAGTGAAAGTGGAAAAATAAATGTATTTGTTTCTCTAGAAAATTTTAAGGGAATCAATGAATGTTTTGAGACATTTGATCCACATAAAAATTCAAATAGATGATAAATCGAAATCCGCAATGAAGCCATGGACGGTGGTTCCCGGCCGATGGATGACAAGATGGGGTGGTGGAGGTTGGTGGTCAGCGGAGGTTGGTTTCCAGGTTGAAGAATAAGGGTGAAGATGACAATTTTCAGAATAATCCCTTCATTTTTTGAGTTTTTCAAAACAGCTCGAAAAAATTACATTTTGGTCATTCTAAGGTTATTTTAACAGAAAAAATAGACAGAATGAGGAAAATGTCAACGGAAATATAAAGTGGAGAATTTTTTATCGGAGAAAAAGACATGGAGGAAAATGTTGAAATAGGTAAAATATAGGGAGGAAATTTTTAAATTTTCCTCTTTTTTTAAACAAAATGTCCCCTGCAAATTTTCAAGCAAAGAAATTATTTTCAATATAGTGGCTAAATTTATTTAAAAGGTCCAAAACCTCAAACGTTTGGGTATAATTCTCCATAAATTTTTTTTTTTGGGATATTTACAAAAAATTTTGCATATTATATATTTTTCTTTCTGTTTATTTATTTATTTATTTTATAAAAATCTTGCTACATTTCAATTCTGTTGGACAAATATACCATTATCTATTTTCTGTTAAAATAACGGTATAAGAACAAAAAGTAATTTTATGGGCCTTTTGAAAAAACTCAAAAAATAAAGGACTAAGGAAAATTGACTAAGGGAAATTGACTAACTTCTTCTTCTTCCTTTAACCCTGCCCTAACCACCAGAACTCTAAGTAGCTAGCCGTAGACCGACAGTGAATTGAAGACTTGAAGGTCTTCAATATGATTTTCGGCTGTGAATAACAGAAGCAAAAGACTTGAAGGTCTTAAGAATCTCACTGCCGACCAACGGAATCAACATGAAAACCAATATGAAGCAATAAAAAGTCAATCATTGTTTCTGGAATTCCAATCTCAACCTCCAACGAGAACTTCTCCCTCATCATCTACGGCAACAACAAAATATATGTTGATCCAGAAAACAATTGGAAAATGAAAACCAATTAGAAAACCAACAACGAAAACGAAAACAAAAACAAACATGAATTTATATTTTCATCCAGTAATTATCTGACTTCGCAATAAACCTAAAATGCGAACGACGTTTCATGGTTTCTGAATTGAAGATTGTCGTTTTCATCTAGGTTTCTGATTTGATCCATTTTCGATATGAATCGGCAATCTGATTCGTCGTGACAGAACAGCGAGCAGCTAGTTGCTTGGAGTTCTGGTGGTTAGTGTTGGGGTTCAAGGAAGAAGAAGAAGTTTGGCAATTTTCATTTTAGTCCTTCGTTTTTTGAGATTTTTTAAAAGGATCCGTAAAATTACATTTTGATCATTTTACCGTTATTTTAATAGAAAAATAGACATAAGGGTATATTTGGCTAACGGAATTGCAATGCAGGGAGATTTTTATAAATATATATATATATATATATATTTTTTTTTTTTTTTTTTTTTGCAAAGATATATTCATATTCATTCATAGAACCGATTACAACCAGAAGCAGAGCAACAGCGCCTTGTGTATAGAGGTGTGTAAAAGCTCTCAAAATTTATCTCAACTTGTCCACTCCAGAGCATCCCAATTTACATTTGTAAACTAAACCACACATGTGAGACCTATTACCCCCCTTCTCACGTGCCACGCGTGCATTGCCTAACAAATGGAGCAAAAGTCCATCCATGGCATTAAATGGCATTAGTGCTATTAAGTTCTAGTGTCTCAGTGGGGCCTTTCTTCTCTCTCTCTCTTAAATGGCTTAGAGAGGCACAGCTGGTCTTGCTATTCTGTACTGTTTTTCAGTCCCCACTCACTTAACCGGCCTTCTTTCTTCACCCCATCCCATGCTTTGCCTTCTCTTTTCATTGTTTTCTCAATTTCCCACTTCTATATTAAGCTTCTTAAAGTTTTAATCTTTTTGTGCCGATTTCATTTATTTTTGTTTTCTCAAATACCCACCTCCATTTTCAAAATTTCATGCCACAAGTTTTTTTAAAAGTTTCAATCTTTGTTTACTTATTATATTTCTTCTTTGATTTCTCAAATACCCGCATCAATATCCTGAATTTCAATCCGCAAGCTTCTTGAAGTTTGAATATTTTCGTACCCATTTGTTCCGTTATTTTGGTTTCTCTGTCATTTTGATTTCTTTTTTCTTTTCTTTTTTTGGGTGGGGAAGTTATAAGTTCGCGGCATGAATGAAGGGGTATCTCTCAAGTTCAGTCCCAGTATGATTCTTCTCAAGGTCTTTCTTCTGCTTCTAAGTGAGTTCTCGCTCGTATTTTGGGTTCTTGTTTATGGGTTTTTGCTAATTGAGCACCTAAGTTGGTAATTTTTTAAATTGCTTACTTTGGATTGGTTTTCCATATTGGCATTTCATTGTATTTCGGGGAATAGGTTGTAGGAAATTTGCCAATTAAAGTTTTTGCCTAAAGCTTTACTTACCTTTTTATCATTCATTTATGGCTCTTTAACTTGTTTCCCAATATTATTCCGCTTTTTCTGTTTTCATTATTAACTTGCAATTATAGTTCTGGTTTCATTATTGACTTGCCGTTATTGTTCTTCAATGTATCTTAAGTCTTAAGCATGGTGTTAGTATTGGACAATGCATGTTCTTCTTGTTTAGTGTTTACCCTTTTTGGGTTCCCTTGCTCATACCTATGAAAATTACCAGAGAAGGTTCAATTTAATTGTAGAGTATACAATTCACAACAAGGTTTTCTTGCAGTTTACACTTTTTGTGAGAGTTCCATTAATAATTCGTTGTGTTACACCTTTGGATTTCCATAGATTTATGAGGCTGGGAATGAACAATAAACACAATGTGGCATCTTATCAAGGCACGGCTTCAATTAGTGCTTCAGTTGTTTGCTGAGATACTTATGCAATTCTGCTACAATATGGAAATTTTTAACCTGTCGTGAAATTTCCTATTCAGGCAGTTTAGTGCATGGAAAATACTAACTTAATTAATAATCAGTTGATTTTTTATGTATGGATGGTGGTGACTGGTGAGCATTCACGTCCGTGGATAAACCTCTTCAGTTCTCGTTGGATTCTGATTTTTTATTTTATTTCTACAGGATGTTGAAAGATCTTTTACCTTAAGGAAATGCATAATTTGAACAGATCTTATTCCTATGCATGTGTTGTGTGCTGTTTTATTGAACTTAAGCTTTGAAACTGTGATAATATGGTTTACAAGTAATCAATGGCACATTGTGATTTTTAAAGTTATCATTATAGTGACCCATTCTTCTGCTATAGGTCTAATTGAATATCGTCATGTTAGAGGCTCAGCATTGACGGAGAGAAGATTGGATGCTTTTCTTCCTGAGATTTCACCAAATGCAGCTCCTCAGCCTTTTCTGCCTATTCTTGCACCTTCTCCATTGCAACCTTTTGCCAACAGCTCCGTACCAAAATTATCAGGTTTACTTTGTGTACTATTGTTTAATTATAATTCAATGGCATTTGAATTCAAAACACCAAATTGAATTATACTTTGAACTTGGTCCTGACCTCTTTCTTTTAGGACTATGTACGTTGAACTTCACTGCTGCTGAAAGTTTGATGAGCATGACATCAATTGATTGCTGGGGTGTTTTTGCACCATTGCTAGCTAATGTTATATGTTGTCCACAGCTACAAGCAACTATTACAATTCTTATTGGCCAATCGAGTAAAAAGACGAATGTACTAGCACTAAATGTGACTGCTTCCAAGTATTGCCTTTCAGATATTGAGCAAATTTTGGTGGGTCAAGGGGCTGCAGAGAATGTTAAGAGAATATGCTCAATCCATCCATCAAATCTCACTGAAGGGTCTTGCCCTGTTAAAGATGTGGATGAGTTTGAGAGCACTGTGGATTCATCCCAGATTCTTGCTGCTTGTGAGAAGATTGATCCTGTGAAAGAATGCTGTGAACAAATATGTCAAAATGCAATAACAGAAGCTGCTAAAAAAATTGCATTAAAAGCTTCTGAAATCTTGAGCATAGATGAGGCCCATGGTTTGCCTCAGGACTCTAGTAGGATTAATGATTGTAGGCATGTTGTCCTCCGGTGGTTGGCAAGTAAACTTGATCCTCATCGTGCTAAGGAGGTTCTAAGAGGACTATCTAATTGCAAGGTCAATAGAGGTGAGTTGGAAAATAGGGCATTTTTATATGTTCAGAAAACTAATTTTATCTGTTATATGTCCAGAAATTGCCAAAATAATACTTGGCTTTTATTCACTTGTTGAGAACGTTTTGATCGTTGCATGTGGCTATTTTAGATCATTAGTTAACTGTTCTGTTAAAAAAAAAAGAAAATCTCAATTCCAAAAGTACTTATACGTGCTGAAGAACTTGAATAAGGATTCTGGATGCTACTGACCATTTTCACCCACTTTGGATATTTAACTGTGTTATTTGAAAAATCCCTATTGCCAATCATGCAACTCACTAGTGCCATGCTTATGCAGAATTGATGGCATAGCCAGATTCTATTTGTTCTCAATGTATGACTTCATTTCTTCATAGTGAATATATATTTTTCACATTCATTATGTCTAGTCATTGTTTGCATAGTGCTTTTCTCTGTTTTCACTTAGCCATAATTTTTTTCCCTTTCTCTTCTTTCTGCTTGGCCGACCCCAACTAATTTGGGTCTAAGACTTGTTGTTGTTGTTCTCTTCTTTCTGCTTCAGTTTGCCCTCTGGTCTTCCCTGACATGAGCCACGTTGCAAAGGGCTGCGGAATTGGGATGATCAATGCTACGGGATGCTGCCATGCCTTGGACAGCTATGTGTCCCACTTGCAGAAGCAGACCTTCATAACCAACCTGCAAGCGTTGGATTGTGCTACTAATCTTGGAATGAAGTTGCAGAAATCAAATATTACAAGAGATATTTATAGCCTCTGTCACATTAGCCTAAAGGATTTTTCGCTCCAATGTCAGTTATCTGTTTTCTTTTCCTTTTCCTTTATTTTTTCGTTCTTTTTAAATAGTTACTAATGTAGGACTCTTGTTGTTTTGGCATATTTTTATTACACTGGCAACTGACATGTGCTCAGCAAATGGAAAGCAAGGTATGAATATGTAACAGAATCATCTAAATACATCTATGCATAAAACCACAATCTTTCTTCTTTCTATTGTTCCCAACAACATGATTTCAGGTATTAGTTGTGAGGATAACATATTTTGTTCAAATATTTTCTGTTGTTTTGTTACTAAGTCATAAATTGTTTACTATGTTCCCTATTATACAGCAAAAGCAGAGTTATAGATTTGTGACTAAAGTTTTGTATAACAAAGATTACCTGTGTACTGAACATGGAACAATTGAAAATACAACATTCAATAGCTTTTTTGACATTAGTACGTAATGTATGAATATATAAATCTAGAGTGGCATTAGGAATGGGATTAAATTTGATATAATAATACCTTTGCTGGTGTTTTTTTTTTTTTTTCTCATTTCTTTTCCCCAGTGCTGTGGAGTTTTGTGGTTCATTTCACAACCTTTTTGTGCTTTGTTTTAATAATTTCTTTTTTAGAGTCTGGATGTCTTCTACCAAGTTTGCCTTCTGATGCTACACTGGACAAGTCTTCAGGAATTAGCTTCATCTGTGATCTGAATGACAATATTCCTGCTCCTTGGCCCTCGGTGGCGCAGTTATCAGCATCCGTTTGCAATAAAAGTATGTCTCCGTTGTGAAAGGCTATGCCAAAGATTTTTTTTTTTTCTCATTAATGAGTTCAGTTTCTATAATATTTTCCCCCTCCCTCCTATTTTTCCTTTTTCATATTAATAATCTAGCTTTCTTGGATTGCAGCTGTGAGAATTCCAGCACTTCCTGCGGCTGCATCTGCTCAAAGTGGTAAGCTCATGTCTGGTAGCTTGTATTCACGTCTCTTGCCTTACATACAACTTGCTCAGTCAAGATCATAACTTCATGCTTTGTACTTTGAAGATTTCTGATTTAGTTGGGTGGGTTGTCACTTGTAGACCTCAAAGACTTCATTTGTGTAGTGTAATGAACTGGAATGTTGTTAGATACTAGTTTACAAAGGCTGGTTTTATACAAGAATTGACAATATTTGTTGTATTTGACGCCAAATAATGACCTAGAGCACACTTTGACTAGCGCATGACATGGGAGGGGCGGTGGATAAAATTCTGAAATACCATCATCCAAGTGGTGAAATATATGCATTCAAAAACACAAACTTTCCTTGCTTTGTCATTTATTTTCACTTGTAACATTCTACACACGACTTTCATGCCTGAAATTCGCTTGCTAGCCCAGTTACTTGAAGCAAATGTTACAGAAACCTTAAGGTATTTGCACCAGCTTTTCAAATGTTTTCCTGACTTGAACTTCATTTTTCTCACAGGCCTGTATAGTGATGATCTGCTATTTTATGTGCTGTCTGCTGCCTCGCTCGTCATGATGGTGCTAATATAGGCTTGTAGTAGCATCCTTTTTCAAGGAAATCATGCATTTATCGACATTGTGAATGTGTTCATGCGTAATATGGTTGAGCTAGTCACAGTAGAATGGATTCACTGAAGTTCTAGATGATGTCCAAATAGGTTTTGCATGTATTGATCCCCCTGTTAATGCAAGTGTATCTGGGTGTCTTCAAGTCTCAACCTGAAGTGAGGTTTCTGATTGTATTAATTCATGATTCTTGATGGCAGTGTAATAATTTTTTTTTACTCTTGTAAAGGAATCCTGGGAAATCAAAATATGGTGTTTGTAGGAAAATTCAAAAAAAAAAAAAAAAAGCACATAATAGTGTAACCTATTTGACTATACTCTGTATAATTAAACAGCTGATGAATCTAAATTTTATTTTTTCTGCAAATTCTAACAAGGGTGATAATGCAGATCACAATGAGCATTGATTTATTGTTCTAATATGCATTGCCAAGAATAAAATTTCAATCATAATTAAGCTGAATTGTGGATGCTAAGCTTGTAAATTATTTATGGATTCAATTATAAACCAATATTCAGCTTTTACAACTCTGGGTAAAGCATCCCAGAAAGATTAAAAAAAAAAGATCTTGCCTTTTTTTTATTTTTTTAATAGTTAATGATATTACAATTTTAGGAAAATGAATATAAAATAATATAAATCAAATATTTGATTGGTGTTATATAATAAAGGAATAGAGGAATAATAAAAAAAAAAAGTGTTCATAGAACAAAGTAATAATAGGAAAAATTGAAAGTTTTAATCGTAGTTTTAAGCTGTTGAGAGCTTTTCTATTTGTAAAGGAGAACTCTAATACAGATTAAGTATGTGGGTCCATATAGATATCCACTTTCATAACACTTTCATTGGATGTCTAAATAATGTCTCATACCTTACTAAATAAAAATTCTGTGGAAAAAAAAAGAATTTAATGAAGGAAAAAGAGTACAAAATACTGTTTCATTAAAAAATTTTACCAGGAAAATAAAAACTTTGAAAAAGAGAAAAGAGTGTAGTGTGCATTTAATTTCCCTCATGAAAACACCACTTGAAATCTTCAAGGCCAAATATTATTGTGCATCAAACTTACAAAACTTGTAATGCGATGTATAGAACTTGTAATGAGAGATGCTTCATAGTTGAATCAACATAATTGTAGCTTGATCGAGCTTGGTCGAAACATCAATATCATTATCCTTTTTTAAAATCATGAGTAGAGACTTTAATGAAGTTTGATCTATCAAATGTATATGGAAAATCTTCTTTTCAATAGTAGCTCTAGCCTTTATTTAGTGAATGAAAATTCTTAACTTACTAATAAAGGTAACGTTGCATGATTAGAAGAAAAATTGCAATATACAAAATGCTATGATAATAGCTATAACTCATATGTCGTTAGGTAATCAAATAATAATCATCACTAAAAATATTCCTAACATAAATACTTAACTCTAATTTAATATTTTCATATTAAATAAAACTATATCTTACTTATAAATTATCATATGAATTATACTTAGTAAGATATGAATAAGATTGCATCAAATCTATAATATATGCTTATAATTATCATATTTTAGAAATACCAAATAAACAATTAATTCTATTTTAATGAGATCATATTAAAAGCAACCATATCTTGCTAATAAATTTATGAAGAAGTATTATATCAAACAAGCTAACAAGATATATTAATGCATATTTTTGAACTAAAATTTGGTAGTTTAACACTAAATGGTTTATTCAACTATTTCTCAAATAGCATGATTTTTCTCATCAAGTGCCTATAAAATGTATTTTGCACAAATTCATTAATAATATGCTCGAACTTCAAATCGAGATAAAAGTTTTATTGTCAAATATCATATTATCCCAAAATTCTTGAACTAAAGAATTTTCGATACTGAAAAACTCTTCAAGAATCTCAATACTATAACCATAATAATGGCAAAATTTATATTCAAACTTTCTGAAAAATATATGGATATATGAGATTATGAGTTATTTTTAATAAACATGCTTTTAATTAGCATATCCACTCAAATATCAAAGTTTTATGATAATATATATTTCAATATAATAAACAAATTACAATATAATATATGTTAAATATATATATATATATATATATATATATATATGACCAAAATAATCATATGATATGCTCAAATATTAATGATTGATCAAACAATTTTTCTGGAGTTTCAACTTTTATACTTTTAAATATTCTAAATCCTTCATTAATTTTCAAATAATCCATAAAAATTCATAAATAATTTGATTGAATAAATTTTTCGAAAAGTTTAATTCAATATTTTTGCTTAAGCAATTTAAATGCTCACTACGAGAAAATGTGACTCTAGCTATAAAGCATTTTGTGACTGAAAATATAATCTTTTGTGGCTAAATGCTTTTGTCACTGTATATTTTTTTTGTAGCATGTGTAGCTGCAAGTGGAGTAGCTAAAAGTTAGCTAATGAATTTTAGTATGTTGTAGCTAAAATTGATACTTATAACCACAATGTTTATTGCAATGCAACTAAAGTGTCAAGATCGATTGCTATGAAATATAAAAAATTGTAGCTAATAGTTAGCTATAAAAGCTACTTCTTGTAGCTACATTTATATTTAGTTACATTAAGCACTTTTGTAACTAAATAGTATAAGATCTTGCCACAATTATACTGATATCACAATTATATTTACGTTTTGTAGCATATACAATTATGTTTAGCTACAACTATTATTTTTTAACTCAAAAATACATTATTTTGCTATAAATACAATGTAACATCCTAAATGGCGTCTTGTTCGTGACCAACCAGTCACACGCGAGACAGTGACTCGACACCTAATGCTATTGACAAAATACATTTTGTTACGGAATTACTCGATGGGGGAAAATAGAGATAAAAGATTAATGTACAGTCTATGGGAATTAAATAAATAAATTATAAATACAATTTACAAAGGACCTAATATTAAATGAGGCTCGATGATAACGGAGCCTAAGATGGCACTTTTGAGAACGGAAATTTATACAACTAAAGTAACGAATAATTATAAATTGGGATTTTAAATAATTTGAATACAAATAAAGGTAAATTTAAGAGTTAAATTAACTTGAAGGAGTGGAAGGAAAATTAGTGGTAGAAATTTTGAATATAATAAATAAATAAATAATATGTGATGTATAGTAATTAGAAGTGTGTTGAAAAATTGAGAAAGAGAGAGTAATTGAAATTAAGGGAGGTCTGATTTGGAAGGGGTAGAACCGAAAAATAGAAAAGAAAAAAAAAAGAGGAAAGAAAAAAAGAAAAGAAAGAAGAGAGAGAAAGGATGAGGTAGCGGCTGCCGGCCGCCCTAGCGCCACCACTGCCGAGCCTGCGCCTGCCGTCGTGAAGAATGTCCTCTGGCGACCTCAGTGACTGCGGCACGACCATGAGATGATGTTAGGGACGATTAGAATCGCGAGATGAAGAATAAGGGGTCATGTTCATTCACTATTCACCGAGAACTTCAAATTGATTTTTCGGTGCCTCCGGTGGTCCGATAGCGAAGATGAGGGCATCGGTCGACTCCTAGCAGTGAGGGCTTTCGATTGGCACCAGTATTGTTGCTGATCTGTGGCCGGAGGCGATGATGCCGGTGGGTTGGTTCTTCGAGCAAAAACGGACTCTAGAAGCTTTCGAAGCGTTTTCCAATGTCTTCCGGCCATTTTGAAGGTATATTCAGAATCCTCTCCTCATGAGCTTCAATTTGGCGAAGAGTTTAGGTTGATCGGTCACCAAAAACGGAAGTTCAGTTTTCCGGCGACCGACAGTTCAGTTTTTGAGATTTTCCGGCCAAATGGCCTGTAGTCTGTTGAATGTAATTGCATATTTGAGATCTTTGTGTTGAGATGGAACTTTTGGTGTGCTCGGATTTGAAATCCGGTGAGTTTGGGGTTTTCCGGTAACTGAAATATGCCTCTGCCGGTGACCAGAATATTCCTTCCGGCGAAACTATTTTTGGACAGAACCCAATCCACATTATTTCGATGTCCTGAATCTGAAAATGGACTCCGTTTAACGATTTAAGGACCGAATGGACTAATAAAGAAAATATCGCAAATTGACTAAATTAATAAAATGTGTTAATTAAATAAGATGAATAGAACGTTAATAAAATAAATGGATAATAATAATAATAGTAACTAGCTAAGGGTGTAATTAATGAACATGACCGCAATGAAAAACACTACCAACGACATATTTTAAATTAATTATTAATGCCGAGTGAGTATTTAAATCAGAAGTTAATAATAATAATTTAATAATAGAATATCGGACAAAATAAAAGGATGTGTAAATAGGGAATATGGAGTTTAAATAAAATGAATAAATAGATAATCGAACTAATAGGAGAAATCAGAAGTATGTGGTAAATGAATATAGAAAGATTAAGACAGCATAGAAATTATGAAATGAATTATGATAATAAATAATTTCTAAAGATACGTAATATGAGGAAACCGCTAAGATTGACTGAGTATTAAATAAGTGAATAATAAATAGGATAGAATAAAATATAGAAGATAAATAAGGAATTAATTGAATTATGGTTTTACTATATAGATAGCATTGGAAATTAGTCGAAATAAGGAGATGTAGGAGTATCACATGGCAAGCAAGGCGTCAGAACAGGTTTGATACTTTGCCCTACTCAATTATGTGTATTGTGATCGGATTGTTATAATGAACTGATTTGCATTGTGCTGTGGTTGTTGTTATGAGTTGTTGTACGATAATATTATTATAAAAGTAAAGTATCCACTGAGCTTATCGCTCAGTAAGTTAGTATTTGCTGACTTGTAAGTGTCAGAAGCAGAAGTCAAGAAAGAACCAGTGTAGCTGTCCAATATCAAAATCATCTAGAAGATTAGAGTGGCATATACTGTAAAGCTGTAAAAGCTAGATTATAAAGTGTAATCGGATAATTTATTCTGTAATGAGATAATTGTAAATTGTAAAAAAAAAAAATTAAGTTCTATATACCGTCAAAAGACACGTGTAACTTTCTTATAGGTCTATTTCGGTAGACTTATAAGGGGCGTTACATACAATATGTAACTATTACTTATTCATTTAACTACAACATTTTTTTAATTAATTAATTATATCTTGCCAAAAATATAATATAATGATAAATATGTTTGCATTTGGCTATATTGTGATTGAAATATAGCTAACTTCAATATTACTTTCTACAAATAAATAAATTTATAATAGTAATTTTATTTAATTTATTAAACATAAATTATTAACTAGTTTTTAATATTTCAATTTTAGTTTCAAACCTTGGGGGTAACTAAAGGAAAAAAAAAACTTTAGTTTCAAATTTTAATAAAATTTGAAAATAAAATATAATAATATTAGACGAAATAATAGCACTATTTATATGGATGGGCATAGGCGGAGTGGGAGCGGGGATACATTTCCCATGTTCCCCATCCCCATCTCTATCTCCATCTCATTCATGAGGATAATTTTTTTCATCTCCATTCCCGTGAATATTCCCATTTTTGTGGGGTTCTCCAATTCTCATTTCAATTTTCTTTTTAAAAAATATTAATATTAGTATTATTTAATTATTGGACCACAAAATATAAAAATAATACTTTTAATTTATATACTATAAATTAATAAAGAAAATGATATATTAATAATCCATAGAATTTAAAATAACTATTAAAAAATTCACATTCATTTTTTCTATTAAAAAAAATCTAATATCTCAAAATTTAAAAAAAATTATTTCTTCTTATTGTAGCATTGTCTCCTTAAATAGCCTTTTCACAAGATTCAACCTACCATTCAAATATAAGATAAGTATAATAATTCTTTTTGATATTATTCAACAACAATAAAAAAAAAACCAAAATCAAGCAATATCAAATATAATTTTTTATTTACCTTATCATTCATATCCGAATTTTCATAAAATGCGCAACACCCAGAAAGTGGAGTTGAGCAAGAATCTAATTTGAAAATAAATATTATAATTAGAGTTTTACAAATGAAGACATAAAATTTCATTAATTATATATTTAGTATTGAATAACTTTTAATTCAGTCCATAACCAGTCTTGTGCACACATTACTACTTCCAAGGTTTTTGTAACGCTTGTAAACCTCGATTAGCGGTAA
>CATIWJ010040339.1:0-10256 GCA_949640765.1 Croton laevigatus | reverse complement strand
TTTTTTTTTTTTTTTTGCTTTTGCTTGTTTTTGTCCGATTTGTGATTATACATCACAAATTTCAATCTTTCATTTAATACCTTAGGGGCTGAATTAAAGTTTCTAGGACCTAATTGAAAAACTACAGCGGATTCAGGGGTTTTATCATAAAACACGGAGGGACCGAATTGTTATTTTCCAAGTTTTCCGGACTAAAACGTAAGAACAGACCCAGATGCAGACGGCAACCAAGTATAGGGACCACAATGTAAATTTTTGGGCTTACCTATGGACGGCAGCAAACGGAAGGATCGAATGGAACTTTACCAAAACTCGGTCGTTTTGGTCCAAACGCGCGCTTCGTCTTCATTTTGATCTCCTCCTTCCCCACGCCTCTGCTTCTTTCTTTGCCGTTGCTTCCCACGGCCCACGAGGCCCGTTTGAGTTTCCGGCCACCGTTGGCTGCAACTCCGATACCCACAGACTCCTCTCGACCTTCCCCACTGATTGAAGGTTTTAGCTTGGACGGAGGACCACCGTGGACGGAGATATTCCGTTCAAAACTTCCTGTTGACCAAGGAAGCTCTCACGTTTGACCGCTCCGTTCGTCGCCGTCCGACGTTGGTCGACGAAGTTCTTTGCAGTTTCGGACTCCTCTCAACTTACCCCACGATCCTATAAGCTCAGATTTTCGATTGAATACACGGATTTTGTTTTTAGTTTTCAAATTTTCCTCCCCATTTCCGGCTCCTCTGTTCTTCTCTCGATTTTCTTTCTTTTTTTTGGCTTTTGCTTGTTTTTGTCCGATTTGTGATTATACATCACAAATTTCAATCTTTCATTTAATACCTACTTTTTACAAATCTTATCTTAGTTTTTATAATTAATTAATCAATTAATTAATTTTTTTTTACTAATTCCAATTTATTTGATATATTATATATTTTAGTTATCATTTAATAAATTTTTGTTATTATTATTATTTATATCGAAATTATTATTATTATTATGAAAAATATTATCCGCGACTAATCCGTATAACGCCATTAAGTCTAAGTTCTCGAATTTTAGGTTTCGAGTATTACACCTTACTTATAATTTTAGTTAAGACCTTACCTTAGAAATCTAAATGGAGCCAAATTGGTATGTTTTTTTTAAAGAAATTAAAATTGGTTCTTGAAGGGTGGCGACTTTAAAGCTCTTTATAAGACCAACTTGAATAAGCATATGCGCAAAACCAAAAATGTTTTTATCATCACTTTTTGAAATCAAACAAAAAACTAAAAGTTTGAAAATGGGAGAAAGTAGCCTTTTGAGTCCGGATGTGAACAACATGGCTTATTTGGGAGTATAGGGAACTAATTCTAAATTGGTTTGGGATTAGGTTTCCCTGTCTTGACGAGAAAGCTAGAAATATTATGAAATTAGAGTACTCCATAATACTCTAGAATAGGCAAAAACTGGACAAGGGTAGGAGACAAGTAAACTGTTAGGACCTATGGTTGAAGTGGCAAGTGCGTGGACACATGGCAGCCTGGCAAGAGGTAGGAGTGAGCGCTATTCGATAACTCTCGAATACTGTATATTTTTATCGAAATAATTTGGTAACGGTTACTAAATATTATTGATGTTTTAAAATTCGGTATTCAGTAATCAGTAAATCAGTTTTCAGTAATAACCGATGGCTTAATTAAAAAAGAATTTCTATCAGATGGGACCAAGATTATTTCTATGATTTCAACTCCTATACTCACTTGTTTAACTTTTGAAATACCCAGTAAGTGTTTTGTTCTCATTTCATGGAATCGCAGCTTATTGCAACTTAAAATCCTTGTGTTAATTCCAGAAATTGATAGAAAGATGACAGAGTAGTTATAGCTTTTTATGCTTCTTGAACTGGTCTAATGCATGTTTAGGTGTTTGGATATCATAGAATAGTCTTTGATTTTGGTATTTTTTTTTGTAATTGGATTTTTAAAAATAAACTCAGCTTGGAGTGAATTTTGTTCTTAGAGGGACAGCCATAAAAGGAATCTAGTATATTTAGAAAACATAAAGAAAATAACATGATTATGATCAAGAAGATGGTGAAACGAAGAGTTGAACTACTTTCCATGGTGATCTTCTCCCAAACAAATTTGAATAATCATGTCCTTATAATTAAAAGCTTTTAATTAAGAACTCTGTATATATATATAGTTAAGCATATTATATTTTCTCAATTTCTTTATATGTTGATAAATTTGTTTTTGAAGAGTTCTTTTATTTTTTTTCCTTCTGAGAATGAAGAGTTCTTCATGTTGATAATTAGATATGCTTTCACTGCTTGTTTAATTTGAAGTGTCAAGAAAATTGCTTATTTTATGTTTTTAAGTTTGTTTCTTATAGTTTTCTTTAAAATAAATTGTTTCTTACAGTGTAGCTATTCTGTAATTCAGTTGGTGACCGGTAATTAACAATTGGTAATTTTCCTTTCAATAAAATAAATTCAGTAATTGAAAAATTTTATAAAAACCATTTGGTAATTTTTAATAAATTCAGTAATTGGTTTAGTAATCAGTACTGAATTCTTATCCCTAGCAAATGGACACTTGGCAACATGACAAGGCATAATGTGGAAGACATGTGGCATCCACGTGGCAGGCAGTGACCCACGTTGCATGCCACGTGCCAATTGACCAAAGGATGGCTGGATGGTGACAACTGGCAATGGCAATGTTGACATTGGCCACGCGTCGGAAGTTGGTCGGCATATGAGGCCTACACACATGTGAGGTGGTAGTAGTGTGTGACCCACGCGTTGACATATGATGTCTTTTGGTTGGATGTTGGTTGCTGACTTGGAAATTGACTTTGACCTCTGGTCTGATTGATTGCTACTAGTTTGTTTTAATTTGGTTTGGTTCAAGATGATTTTGCTTTCTCCTTCGTTTTAAGTCCGATTTGCAAGTTTTGTAATATGGAAAAATTTTTGGTTCAAGACAGAGTACAATTGAGACTGAGAGGAGCGTACGGTACTTAAAAATCACACGTCAGGAATGTAGAGAGGCTAAAACGGTATTTAGTTCAAGCCATTGGGTATAGGAAAATACTTGAATTAAGCTGGTTCTTTGAATAAGGCTTCGTGGGCTATGTCTGGGCTTGAGCTTAATGGATTGCACTTGCAGGTTGCCAGAATAAATTTGTTGGAAATTTTTCATGTGTATTCTATAAACTTGTTGGAAAAGAAAAGTAAAACTCTTTTTTTTTGTGCTTTTGTAAGTTATCTTTCTTCAACTTGAAAATTGAGTACATTTTTTTCACAACCCTCAAGGTTGTGTTATTGCGAGTGAAAATTAGCCCTTTTTTATTCTAAAAGGCAAAAAGAAAAAGAAAAATTTACAAAATACTCCCTAGCTTTTACATAAACTACATTTTTCTCTCTATGTTTTTTTTCCAGACTAAAACATCTCTCTGTTTTAATTATGTTGATATTTTTCTCTTTTTGTCTATTTTTTCTGTTAAAATAACGGTTGAAAGACCAAAATATAATTTTATGAACTCTTTTAAAAAAACCTCAAAAAATAGAGGGACTGTTTTGTAAATTTGGCAAACTTCTTCTTCTTCTTGAACCTAGCTGTAAAAACGAAAAGATCGACGCCAACAAAAAAAGCGAAGGCTATCTTCATCATCAAGTAGCAACATTGCCAACGAGGGACAAGTAGATGGCGACAGCAATGCGGAGGAGAGGGCGATGGCAACAAGCAACGATGGTTTCTCCTTCTCTATTTTCGACTGAAAGCCAGAATCATTGCTTGAAGGTCGCGATTGCTGAACAACTTGCTTCCTCAAACGGCGGCGCGAGTGTTGGAATGGGCATCGATGGGTCGGCTAAAGCCTGGGCTTTTGTCTAATGGCCATCACTCTCCATTTCAATGCTAACACCAAGAACACTGTCAACCTCAATTGGAAAACATGGGTCTTGCTTTTTGTCAATTGTTTCTCTTTCGATCGAGACCCAAATCATCAATCGGTGAAGGACGATGGGTGGAGGAGATTTCAACGGTGACAAAATGAATTTTCGAGTATCTTCGTTCTTTTTACAGTTAGAACCATCGAGATGCTTGAACGAAAAAGATATTTTGTCAGATGAAAACTCAAAAATCATTGTGGAAATCTCTTGAATGAAGAACGATTCAAGCTCATATGAGAATCTGAGGGTCTGAGGTAAGAATTTCGAATTTCATTTGTGTTCTTCTATTCGATTGAAAATCTGGTTTCGTTTACTACTTGGTTGTGATTCCGTTGGTTCTTCTTGTTTCTGTTTGCATCGTTCATCTCACTTGAACGACGGCGGAGGAGCTTGGTGAATTTTCATTTCTGAATTGAACGGCGGTGGAGCTAGATAGGTGGCGGGAGTTAGGGCTGGGTTCAAGGAAGAAGAAGAAGTTTGCAAAATTTACAAAACAGTCCCTTTATTTCTTGAGTTTTTTCAAAAGAGTTCATAAAATTACATGTTGATCATTCAACCGTTATTTTAACAGAAAAAATAGATAGAAGAAGGAAAATGTCAATGAAATTAAAACGAAAGGAGGTTTTAGTATTAAAAAAAATATAGAGAGAAAAATGTAGTTTATATAAAAGTTAGGGAGTTTTTTGTAAATTTTCCAAAGAAAAATCTACTGATTTTGGATTATAACATACGCGCTTCATTGTCGCGTGTAGCATAAGCTCCCATATTCATTGCTCCAGCTCGCGCCAGGAGCCATTTGCTTCTGCACCGATTCGATCTAATCCTATTCGGTGGAGATGCAATTGTACATAGTTTATGCAATAATACTCTCTTTGTTAATCTCCACAACGTCCGGCCAATTTCACGCCAGTGAATCCTATCTCCGGCGCCGATCACCGGGAACCTTGTGCAGTCGACTGATCGAACCCGCCGGTTATCTTTGCACCGAACACACTGTAATGTTTTTTACTTCTCTAATTCTTTTACGTTCTGAGCTAAGAATTTCTGCGCAATTTTTTTTTTAGTAGAGAAGATGTGAAAAGCATACTTTATTTTAGTTTTAGAAGAAACATACAAAGATTACCTTTCTGAGTTTCTCCGTTTTGTGAGTGTTGGATAATTGATTCTATAAATTGACAAACTTTGACTTAATTTCTCCGAAGTTTGCTTTGATTGAATTCAAACGGACGGAATTCAGTTATTTTGTGGCTTTTCAAAGTGAAATTTTGGTGGAATTAGGTTTTTTTTTTAATTTGTAATTGCTGCTTTTGGTTTCCTTAGAGGATTAAAGTGCTAATTTATTAGATCATGTATTAATTAATTATTAATAAACTTCTTTTCAGGTACAAACGAAGGATGGTTACTTATTGGCTCTTCAACGTGTGTCTTCACGTCATGATGGGAATCTGAGGCTGAAATCTGGCCCTCCTGTTTTGCTTCAACATGGACTTTTTATGGTGAGATTTCTACTATTTTTCTTTCTATTATTATAAATTATACTTCTGAAATTAAATAGTATTTGATTAAATTCCCTTTTTTTTTTTCTGTGGGTTAGTTATTCAATTGAATTTTTTTGAAATGGAATAAGTCTGCACATTGTTGACAAATTTATAGGTTAATACTGCGAAGAATTGGATATTAGTGTTTCTGTCATGATTACTGATTACTCCGACAAATTAAAGCTTTCATTCTCACAGTTTTGAATGGAATTGTGTGATCCTCCGGAACCACAAGAGTCCTTCGTTAGAGTGGGATTCCAACTCAGCACCTTTTGAGATTTTGAGAAGAGTTGCCCGCACACTCCCATAATCCATTTTTCTCCTAGCAAAATTAGCTTCAACTATTAATGTCAAATAAAAAACACAATTTTTTTGGAGTTTTTTTGTCGCTGCTGGAAAAAGTAGGAGTCCGGGGTGAAAAAAGATCCATTTTTCATCTATGACATCTATTTATATTAATCCCTTCAATAATATTTCATAAACATTTATGATGTATCTTCATGTTGTCATTTTTCATGATGCTGCTCAAGTATGCTTCAGAAAAGTTTCTGAATGAAGTTGCATGCACTTGAATCAGGGAGTTCCTTCGTATGGACGTTTGTTTATCTTTAATTTTTTGTATGGACGTTTGTTTCTTTTTATCATCCCTTTTTCCAAAATCTTTAGTAGTACTACTCTTAACATAATCCAGTACCTGGATGAAAACAAACTGTGCAAAGAGTGACTTTCTAGCAACCTGATAAACAGGATATAAAAAAGAATATGGAAACAGTTGTTTAGAATGAGATGTAATGTGTTTTCTTATATTCAGTTTCACTGATGTTCTCTAATTCTGAAATGCGATCAGGCTGGTGATGCATGGTTTTTGGATACTCCAGAGCAGTCATTAGGCTACATTCTTGCAGATCATGGATTTGACGTATGGGTTGGCAACGTGCGAGGGACATTCTGGAGTTATGGGCATGTGTCTTTGTCAGAGAAAGACAAGGTGAACAAAATATATAAAATCTCTATCCTTCTGCGACTCTAGTTATTCCATGTTGGGTGCTTGGGGCATAGAGCCTGATATTGCAGTCAAAGAGGCTGTCAATGTCTTTGTGGCTATGTTTCGTTGCAATCATGTTTCCATATCAGCAATCAATAATCAATAATAATATATAAAAGCTAAGTTATATACAATGGCATGGCATAATATAAAAAAACCAATAGCTTATTTGGGATTTTGTTGATTTTTTAGTTTTTAAATTAATTATATTTAACTTATAACAACTTTAAATTTTCTTATATGTAACCATTTATAATGCATGATTAGAATTTTATATTAATAATGATCATTTTTATTCCTTATAAGAATAAATTTGTTAAATTAATAATAAAATATTTTATATTGTCTTCATTGATATTTAACAACAATAAATTTATTATATTTATAAATTATATTATTATAGTATCTATTTTCTTTATTTTTTCATGTTTATAATTTATTTTTTTTAAAGAAACTTAATTTATAATATGGTTAAGAGTAAGAATTTAAAATATCACACATATAATGAAAGAGATATATTTGTAAGCTTTAATAAGATTTTAACTAATTGAAAAATAGAGAATTCTACCTACTGTATTTGTACATAAAGATGTAATTTAAATTTATAAATAGTTTTTATTTTTTCTAATTAAAAATTAAATTAGTATGACATTTATATAATTGTATGCGGATAAATACCTAGTTATATTTTTATCAGTGAAGTGCCTGTTCATTGCAGGATTTTTGGGATTGGAGCTGGCAGGAATTGGCTTTATTTGACCTTGCAGCAATGATACAACACATATACTTGACAACAAAATCCAAAGTTTTAGTTGTTGGACATTCACAGGTTTTAACATATGATATTGGTGGTTGAGGCTTGATATACTTTTGTTTTTTGCTCATTGTTAATTTTTCTTTATTAACTTATTATACAGGGGACAATCATGTCTCTGGCAGCTCTTACACAGCCACACATAGCAGAAATGGTTGAGGCTGCTGCCCTTCTCTGTCCAATATCATACTTGGAACATTTAAGTGCTCCACTTGTGCTAAGAATGGTTAGCTTGCATCTGGATCAGGTAAATGCTGTTTGCTAATTTTTTGTGTTATCTTGGTGATGAAACTGGTGTCAGAATGACAAAATCATTTCTTTTCTGTCAGATAGTTCTGGCCATGGGCATACATCAATTGAACTTTAGAAGGTCTCTCTCTTTCTCTCGATACACACACACACACACACAAACACTTGTAATTCAAGTCTCTTGAGTTTTAGAATTTAAGTTTTGCCCTTTTAATAGTTTTTCTACATGTCTACAGTCAAATCTTAATCAACCTTCTGGACTCCTTATGCGATGGTCATTTCGAGTGCAACGATATGCTAACTTCCATCACAGGTCCTCTCTCTCACAAAAAAACTGTCCTTTTCACTTTATGACATGGTGGTGAGTAAGGTACTTTAATGTGGAATTACGGATGTATTTTTAATCAGCAAATGTTTGAAATTATGATTTATAGATGCTCTTATTTTAAGTTGTAAGATTTTATTATATTTTTTATGTTTAGCAATCATGAATTGTGATTTTGATGGAGACTATGGTTCCTACTTCCTGATTATGACAAAATTCATAAAGGAGTCAGAATCAAATCTGGAATCTGATTCTTTGGCTGCCATGTTTTTCATTTTGGAGTGTTTTGGTATTCAGTAGATCCAGAAGTGTTCTCTTCATTTGTAATGGGAGTCTTATGGGATTGATTTACAAAAACAAATTAGGAGCTAATGACTAAAATGTTGGTTTCCCACGTTGTTGTCTAGTAAAATCTGCAACACTGTATTCCTGAATCAGGAACTATATTCATATATATATTTATAAATGCATTTTGGTTCCAGTGTTTGAAGGCTTAGACACTGAGAACACTTTTATTGTCTGATCCTTCAAACACTTTTAGTAGATAAGTTAATTTAGTATGATAGCAATATTTATTGTTTTACTCTTTCAACTGAAACTTGGGTGTTGGTGACATTACTATAAGTTATTATGAGAGAGTTTATTTTTGGTTTTGAAGAGCTAGATGATACTTGTAGCTCAGAACAATGATACCTGCAGCCTTGAATATGCTTTTTTGCTTTTCTGTTCATATTGTCAAGCTTATTTTTTAGTCATTTCCATCTCATTTTTCCATAAAGATTCAGGCTGTCATCAGGTTGTCATTTCATACTTCCATCTTGAAAAAACCCCATCTGCTGAAATGCCTCAATGATTTCTGGATTAATTATTATTTTTTCTGAATAAAAGAAATGAAAAATGACATTGTGACTTCTGTTGTAGTGTAGTGTGTGTGATGTGAACTGAAAAAGAAAAGAACATATAGAGTTGGCTTAGCATTTGCAGAAAATAGACAATACAGTTATGGTGTATTTAAATATTTGATATTTATGTGTGCATGAGCATATGAGTGTGTATGTCTAAAAATGGCATTTCTTTTATTGTAGGACATAATTGTTGCCTCAACAGCTCAAGTGTGGACTTATTTCTTGAATATGAGCCTCACCCATCATCAACAAAAAATCTGCGTCATCTTTTCCAGAGTATGTTCCATGCATTTTATTTTTCCAGTCTTATATGCAAATTGCATCTGATTATGTGCTGGCTTTGAATTACTGTGCTTTTACATATGCTATTATGTTTAAATATCCTTTCAAGGATCATAAAGTGTTGTTAAAACCTCCATGAGTCTGCTTCCTAGTTTTCTGTCTTGAGAATTAAATAAGGGGAATTGAAAGCTGCAGAAGGCATGGAATTGGTTGGTTTTTCTCCTCTTTCAAGTTAGGAAACAATCTGGATTACCCTTCTCCTTTGTCATTATTATTTTTCCTTTCCTCCTTTATTTTTAAATTTTGGAGGGTCTTATCCCTAAGCTGTCTTAGTCTTAGTAAGGCTGGAGGTAGGATTGTGCAATGAGCTGAACCGAAAATTGAACTTCTATCTTTTGGCGAACTGAAGCCAACATTATTTTGAGCTGAGTTGAATTTGACAGTTTGGTTCATTTTGTTGCAAAATTAATTTATTTCCTAGCTCAAACAATACCCAAATGCCAAATATTTCTAATACGGCAACCTGAAGCAAAGCAAAAAGTTCAAATTAAATTTGTTTTGGTTCGGTTTTAACCCTTGTGATCACACTTATGCCAACCACCTTCTTTGATAAGGGATTTTACCGACATTCAGTTGCTCATTCTTGGTCCACACTCAAACCAGCATTTCAATGGATTCTTAAAACGATTAGGGTCTGCATCCCCATAGGCCCTTGAATGGATCTGCATCTGTTCATGATCGCATAATTATGTAACTTGCGTTTGTAAACAAGTTTTATGTACTTTCCTAGTTTACTGAATTATTGACAATGAATTGTATTGTTCTGATGGTTGAGTGACAGTGATTAGACAGGGTACCTTCTCCCAATATGATTATGGAATATTTAAAAACCTGAGAGTATATGGGCAGATGGAACCCCCAACATTCAATCTGAGTGTAATTCCGAAATCATTGCCAGTATGGATGGGGTATGGGGGTTATGATGCATTGGCAGATGTGAAAGATGTAGAACATACGCTCAAGGAGTTGCAGTTGAAGCCGGAGTTGCTTTATCTGGAAAACTATGGCCACATTGACTTCCTTATGAGCGTACGGGGATACAAAGATGTTTTCTCCCATATCATTGGTTTTTTCAAGTCTCTAGGAAAGTCTCAGAGTTTCTGAGTT
>CATIWJ010040286.1:0-22096 GCA_949640765.1 Croton laevigatus | reverse complement strand
TAAAATAGAATTAAATTAAATGTGGATTGTTTATGATTGTTTTGAATGGTTTATCTATCATTTTAATATTTATTATTTTTATTTCATTAAATGATTATTTATTTTATTTAAATTTTTACGTGCTTGAAAATATTATTATTGCTGCTATTTTCATAGTTAAAGTATCCACTAAGCGAAATTGCTCAGCGAGTTATTATTTGTAACTCGTAGGTATTGAAGAAGAGCCGAGGTTGCAAAATTAGTTTTCCGACAGTCGCCAGCCAGTACCAGATTTTTTATCTGTTGGGGTAAAAATCTTTATCTTATTAGAAATCGGCATGTACTAAATGAAGAACTTTCGAACTAAGTGTGCTATTTTAGTATGGTTTGTAATTGTGTGTATTGAACATTGCGGTGATTTTTAATTTGGATTATTGAACTGAACAAAATTTTAAATCTTGGCATAAATAAATGAACTTCCCTTTAATAATAAATTTAATAAATACCGATAATAAACAAATAAGAGACAGCTGTAGCACTCCTGTAATCTTACCGCGGTAAATCTATAAGGGGTGTTACAACCAGTACCACCATGTCTCTGTTTACGCAAAAGTTATCTTATCATATAATATAATAAACAAAAGTTTTACAACTATGTTATCATGAAATAATATCTTTCGAATTAATAATGTTTTAGTATTTTGATAATTTATGACCAACTAAAACATTAGATAAGTTACCATATATAAACGTATTTTAATAATGTATGACCAATTAAAGCATTTGATAAATTAACATATATAAACTAACGTTTTTTACTTTCTAGATTTTAAAAAAAAAAGTGAAGGAAAGTTTTTTTTTTTTATTTTATACATATTTTTAAATATATTTTTATAATTTTAACATTTTCACACACACATATTTTAACATTTTCATTCCTATATAGAATTTCAAACTTTTGTTTCTTTAGGTAATTCAAAATTTTTGTCTATTATAGATTTGAATCTTATGATTTGATGTTAATTTCGCCTCTTTCTCATATATATGATGAATTATTTTTACACTGAATCTATACGATTCAGTTGAATTAAACGATTTAGTTCGATTCATCAATGATTCTAAAATTTTATAGGGAGGGAATATAAACGAAAAAAAAAAAATACAAAGTATGTATATACAGAGGAAAAACACTTTAAGAATTTATACATTTCTTTCCTAGTACTTCAAATTTAAATATTTCTTTCTCGATATTTTTTTAAAAAAATTTAAGGGTTTATTTAAAATTTTATTATGATTTTTTATTTTATTTTTATCTATTTAAAGAGTCTTGCATCACTCTATTTTCAAATTTTTTTAATAATTGCTTTAGTACAAAATCTTAAAATATAATACACTAATACTTCATTTTTGCTTCCATTGGTATTCTATATGAAAATTTCAAAAAGTAAACAATATATAATTGATAAAAATTTAAAGATAAAAAAAATTATAAATACCCAAATCACTTACTAAATAAACAAATATATATATATATATATATATATATATATATATATATATAAAAGAAGAAAAGAAAGCAACTTGTTAGAATAATTACTATTTAATTAAAGAACCTTCAGGATTTTAATGAAGAAATAATACATAAGTTAAAAAAAGTTCACAACCTGAATTTATGCTATTTATATTGAATGTGAAGATGTAGATTTAGTATATTAGATTTTATTTTGTAATATTAAAATCAATCTTTTGAAATTAAATTTTATGTTTTTCTGTTTAGCATAAAACATATGAAAATTAGTTCCTATTTTTTTATATTAAAATCACTCTTTCCAAATTAAAGTTTATGTTTCTCTGTTAGCATAAAATATATGAAAAAGTAAAGTTTTTGGTGTTGAAATAGGCTTGTTAGAGTTTTTAATTTAAATAATTTTATTAATTTCACTTATTTTACTTTTGACTTTGCTAATATTAAGTTATTAATAAAATACACCAAAGAGTAGATCTATATCATGGCCAATGTATTTGGCAAGAAAAAGAAAAGTATAACAATTTTTGTACTGCCTCATAGTTTGAAGATTGCACTTTCTTTTGTTTATTGTAACTTTTTTATGCAGTTATTTTTATGAATCTAACAACAACAATAATGATAATAATAATAATAATAATCTCTTAGGTCACTGACCTCTCTTGAATCACCGACGTTTTTTGGGCCACCGGCAACCAGAGCCAAGCCTACATCGCCCCGCATCATCGACCGCCTACGTGACACCGCTTAAGCACCACCTTAAATAGCCCATAATAGCTGCTAATCAAACTAAGAAAAACCAAGTCTTCAATAATAATAATACTTTTTTTTTTTCCAAACTATTATTTGAGAATATGTCAAAATCTTTAGAATATAATTTGGACTTCATTATTTTAAAAATAAATTGACTGTTCTATTTAATTTCAACGAATCCTAATATTTAGAATCCTAATATTTAGTATTTAAAAATAAATATTAAAAATATTTGAATTTTAACTTTTAAAATAAAAAGAACTACATAAATATAATAGATCCACTCTTATAAAAACAATGAATCCTAATAGGCATTAAACAACCTAAACATGTTAACGGTTTTCCTAAATCGCGCACCATCTTTGAATCCGCGAGTGATTGTACCAGAAATTGTTATTAATTTTGGTCCAACCTGCAATAATTTTGGTAAGAAAAATCTGAATGCTCTGACAATTTTGTATAGTGCTTTTAGCCATCGTTGTAGATCGTCATTTGATGCTCTAATCCAAGAGTCAATGTATTGCTAACCAAGTGATTTGTATGCTCAAAGGAACTTAGCATAGATATAAAAATATCCTCATTTTCCAAGAATTCACCCTTTCTAATTATATCTTTAACTTTCTTGTTGAAACAAATAATATAATCAATTAACGTCGTTAGTTCCATGGATTTCCTACAACTCCCTAATTTTTAAATATCGATTTTAATAAAAAGGACTAATATGAAAATAAAATTATTTTGATGGGTATTTTAGAAATTTTGATCTATTGGTATTTTTGTAAATAATAAATATGTAGAGGGTAATTTTGACATTCTAATAGTGATACTATTATTGTTTCTTATGAAATTTGTCGTTATATAATTATTATTAATATTATTATTATTAATATTATTATTATTCTTAATATTATTATTATTATTAAAAAAAAAAGAAAAGAAATCGGAAAACCCGATTTCATCTCCTCCCTTCTTCCCTCTTCAACCTTTTCTTCTCCTTCATTCAAACTGAACCATCGGCGGCACCACCACCATGCCGCGGCCACCAGCCATCATCACCAACATCTTTTCCTTCCCGGCGACTGAAGCTAAGAGAGAGAAAGAAGATCGGAATCGGTGAAGGGGAGAGAGAGAGAGATCAGGTCGCGAGTGAGGAAAGGGAAAACCGAAACTTTCGTGGCTTTTTCCAGCCAACTCCGGCCACGCCAGGCGACACCAAGCATCGATCTAGACTCCCCATGACGTGGGCTTCTGATTGGGGTAAGAATTGCCACCTAAAACCGCCATTTCCGACGACCGAAGGGTAGGCGAGCTACTATTCACTGCCGCCTTTAACTACGTTTTCTGGCGACACCGGGGATTGGACGGAGGATTTTAGGGCTGATATGGAATCCCCTCAACATGAACTTTCCGATGATGGTGCTCTTTTTCTCAATCTATAGCCGGAATGAAATTCATGTACAAATGGGGGCAATCGGATTTCTTGATTTTCCGACCATCTCCGATCAATTTCTGGCTCCGATATAGGTATCAATCTACTCCTCTCTTCCTTAGCTTCGATTTGATGTAAAGATTGTTGAGATTGGTTAAGTTTTCCGACGATTGTATTTTTTGGCGACTTTTTATACGGTTTTCATGAATTTCTGGCCAAATGGTCAATTGTCTGTTAGATTAGATTACATATTTGAAATATTTGCATTGAGATGGATTTATTGATATGTATTTTGTTGAAATCAGACTTGATTTGCAGATTCCGGCCATTTTTCGATGACTGCCCGACGGAGCTCCGGTGACCGGAATATTCCTTCTCCGGTGAGAATTTTCAACAGTACATATTCCACATCGTTTCGACGCGCTGAGTTCGATTGTGGAATCGGTTTTGTAATCCGAGGACCCGAACTATGAGAAAATGTAAATTTCGCAACTTGACAATTAGAATTTGGATAATTAATATATTTAAGTTGAAATAGAATTTAATTGAAATTAAATTATAAGCAAAGCTAAATATAAATATTGATATCGGACAAAAATAAATATAAAAATGAGACAGAAATATTGATGACGGATTAATTAGACAAAATGTTGCTTAACATTATTATTATTTAATTAATAGTAAATGAAATTAATCAAGAACCCTAAGATATTATATTTTGAAACAAATTAAAAGGGAACATGATATATAATTAGCTAACGGAAGTAATTAATTATAGAAATCATTTTATTGTGATTAGTGAAAGGACAGAGGACAGTCCGAGAAGAGTTATGAAGATAGAATGCGAGAAAATTAACGCGTAGGACTTTATTTGCGGGCTCCACCAGGTTCGGTACTTTTACGTATTCGAACTGAATTTGATCTAAATATTTGATTTTAATTATTATTATTTCTCCGAATTTTAAATGATTAGTATTTTACTGTATTTGAATAAACTGTTGGTAACTCGAACGTGTGTTCGAGTCGAATATAAATATTTGCTAAATTTTTAATACCGACGCGGTAATCGCGAGTGCGATGTTACCGGCGCGATAGAGACGAAATTATAGAATTTGATTTAAACTGTTTATTTTTAATAATTGATAATTTTACTATATTTTGAAGATTATTTTATTGAGAACTCAAACGTGGATTTGAGATATATTTAATTGTTGGATATCCCGACGCGGTAGTCGCAGACGTGAAACTACCGGCGCGGTAAATGAAAAGGTGTGACATTGATAATATATGTGAATTCTGAAAAGATGTTTGAGATGAACATGACTATGAAAGTATATTTTATTTTATACTCTACTTGGTTATGGACCTAGCGATAAGTATTTGTCGACATATGGGCAAAACTCCTATACAGGTGAACAAATGGAATGAGATAATGAAATGAAATGAAAACAACAGGCATAACTACGGGTTATGGCCTATAAAATGAAAAATGGGCGTATCAGTGAAATACGACCCCAATGATTGAAAAGAAAACGACGTATATAAGAAATACAGCCGACACAAATAGCCCTTGGGCTTATCCTTGAAAATCTAGTAAAATCAGTAGAGTAAAAGTGTTGCTAAATGGAAGTATATTGAGATTTGAACTGTGATTTGTGTTTTATTATTTGTTCATCTTTTAAATATAAATATTATTTGAATATTTATATGAAATGAATTCGTCAACTGGTTTTGAAAAATACTGTATTATATATTGTACCTACTAAGCATGGAGTTGCTCAGCGAGTTATTTTTGTAACTCACAAGTTTGCAGATAGAAGAAATTGAATAGCAGCATATTCTTGGTCCGCTCCTAGAAGTCAAGCGTTGGTATAACATCTGGTTTTATTTAGTTTGGCATGTACTGGATATTGGGAATTATTTGATATGGGAAAATATTGTAAAGTAGTTAGTATATGAGAAATGATTAAGGTATTTATGATGTAATAGCAAATATAAAAAAAAATTTTGTAAGCAGCAGTAGAGGTTAACAGTTCTGTAACACTTCAGTCTGGCTTATTCGTAAATTGGATTTGGGGTGTTACATTTCCATCATTTTGGAGGCTTTATAAGCAGCAACTCTTCAAATAATAGTGGTAGATTCAATAATTTTTTTGGAAGATCTCGATCATCAGGAATCAAAATTCTTCATTCACCATTTTAGTCGAATATCGATTTATTATAAAAAAAATAGTTAAAAAAAATTTCAAATATATGAAAGCAAATTACAAATTAATACATTAATGAAATAAAATATAGTAATTTGTTTGAGGCAATGATCAAAATGATATTAAACTATTTGACAGGTGCTTAAAATTGTTGTATTGTTGCTATTATCTTTCTTAAAAAAGAAGAAATTTTACAAAGAAGAAACAATCTATGAAAATAAAAGTACGCAAAGTAAATTTTCGTGTCAATCTTCACTTCTTCAAAACTCTCACGGTAGGCACTTAGGATTGTGATTATTTGCTAGCACTCGATTTAATGGCTACTTATAATCAAAATCTCATTATGTTTTTCTAAATATATGCTTAATTGTCGGCAATAATTATGTTTAATTATATAGTAAACCTATTTTTTAGGCTATAATTTTGGGACATTACGAGCAATAAAATTATCTAAATCGATCATTTTGGAACATTACATACTTGTTTGGACGTTTTGGAAAGTGCGTTCATTAATTAGGAAAGGAAAATTAGACTAAATGATTAGGAAAAAAAATACAATAATATATTCATCTTCTAATTTAGTGCAAGATTTCGGCTTTAAAAAAAATACAGTGTGACTAAATGATTGCATTGAATTAATGCAAAATGTTTAATTGCATGATGATAATTTTGATTTTCCATTTTTAATCCAAATTATAGTAAAAACAAAAAGTTTGTGCAAAATTGTCTTTTAAAAATTATGTGCTTTATTACATAATACATTTTTTTTCTAATTTAGTAAAATAAATAAGATTTTCCATTATTTAATTGTTTGACTTCTTTATATAGAATTCCCGTAAATTAAGAATTTATTTTATTATTTTGTTATGATAATATTAGTATAAATAAATGTATTCAATGTTGTATTTATTTCCAAAACGGCATACCAATTTTTATAATATTTTTCAACACAAATATAGTAATTTTAACTCAATAAATTACTAAATTTCAGTGTAATTAGTGCCAAAAAATAATTACTTAAAATTCGGCAAAGATTACTTAATTATTTTTATGTAATTATCATAAATTAAAATTTTGTTTCTTTGTTGTCATTATAATTTGGAAAATTTTTTGGATAATGTCATATCTTGAATAATTAAATTCAAATCTGATAATTAATTACGAAAAATTTTTCTAGTAATAATTGTATTAAATGGAAGTACACTTAAATAAGATTTGCTTCCAAATAATTGATTTTGCTTCCAAATAATTTTGATTTGCAAAATTTAAGGAAATAAAAAATTTTCAAATCAAACACAATAAAGTGAGTCAATCCACAAAATTAATAACCTTAATTTATGCTTCCATTCAAGCCAATTAATAAAATTAATATATTTAGAAAAGAATCAAATTTGAATAACTTTCCACTTTAAATTTCTATTTAAAGTGTTTCATTATTAAACTAAAATCAAAATAGTTAGATTAACAAATTTCATGTTATTTCCTTTTATAAGTTTTTGGGTTTTCCTATTTATATATAATTAGTATTTTATCCGTGCGTTGCGCAATAAATGTATATTGGGGGTAAATAATAGCACTCGTATTTGTTTTTGATTTATTTTTTTAGAAATACTTTAAATTTAATGTTATCTTTTAAATTTGATTAATATATTATTATATAATAATTGTTTCAATTTTGTTATGGCCTAAACTTGGTTTTATGTCAAACTTCTTTTCCCGTTTTCAACCAAAAATAAATTTTCTTGCAATTCCACCATAAACTTTCATGTTACCTTATCAATTTCACTCTCAATTTATAATTTAGGCCAATTTACATCTTATTTGAAATTTTTTAAACATATTTCAATTTTTTATGTCCAGTTCATTCATTTCATAAGTTCAGGGACTATTTTATAATTACAAAATATAAAAATTTCAAAGTTCATCTTCAGCCTCTACCCACTCTTACCACTGCTGCATGCCCTATCTCCCATTACCACCTCCACATCCTTCCCCTCCGTCCATTCTCACAATCACCTTGGACTTTAAAATTTTTGCTACCATAATTATTTTTTTTCTATAAAAGGTGAATCTAGGTCTCACATTTTCTCTTTGCACATCTCAAATGTGTAGTGGAGCTAGTGATTTTATTTCTCATTTTGCCGATAGCCCTCTAATCAAATTCCTTAATTTTCTTTGGTCCTTTCACAAAAATCAATTGGTCTTCTTTCGTAAAATCAATCAAAGCCACATATCCTTATCTTAAATCAAACCTCTCATCTATCGGACAACCACTACAATTATGTCTCTGCTTCACCATCAACAACCTCCATCACCCTTCGTGAAAAGTTTACTTACCTTTAGAATAGTACAATTTATTCATTCAACTCGACCACACCACCCAGGTATTCGATTGTTAAATGAGCAGAATCTTTTGAAATTGCACAAACCTCCATCGCCATGGAACTTGATAACTATGGTGGCCATACATTTCAATTTCTGAAAATTGAGAAGGATGAAATTGTTTAGGTTGAAGAAGGGTGAAATCATTCTATTGAAATTGCACTATCCCTTCACCCCTTTCTGGATTTGAATTGGCCAGACATGACTCCCAACATCTGATATTGATTGGTGGTGGCAACTTTCTGGTTAAATACCATATGGCAGCACTTAGGGTGAACTCGTTCGAGTTGAAAAAGATGGATTATTTTCTAGGGTGAGGTTGAAGAGGTTAAGATGAACTGTTTTATTACTGTTAGACATTTGAGTCCTTACGTCTTTAAAAATTATTAAATTCATATGAATTTCTAAAAATGCCCTCATTTAAAGGATTAAACTGAACTTTGTCAGCTCATACCTTCAGCAAGGGACTAAATATAAAATTTTGAATATAGCAAAGGATCTATCATATAGGAAAACTCAAATAAATAAGATGTATTAAGTTCTAGTAAATCACCAAATAACTGTGTGTCGTCAAAATGTTCGATATTTAGTAATGTTCTATAAGGACACAAGCTGAAAATATCACATTGAAAATCAAGATTGTTTTTGGGCTCAACCACTGATTTGCTTGTTAATGCCAACTTGAATTTGTGGTTAGTTGGCTTTAAAGTTATTATGTTTGTATGAACACTGAATGTTCTCATCTCGCATGACCCAAGCTCCTTTATTTTTTTCTTCAACTTTCACAACTACATATTTAGACAAAAAAGTATGAATGCGGCCACCATAAGATTTGAATTTGAACATAAGAGCGCAAGGTTATTTAAAAACTTATAGCATAATATGTCACCGTATAGACATTGGATTATAATAAAGTCATTCACCTTTCGATCTTGTAAAATCATCTCTAAGGCAATCAAATTATTTGGATTTTTACATTGTTTAACTCTCCAAATATGCAAGACACGTACTTTAAGAATAACATTTCCCATACTGACATTCAAATTATCGATAAAATTAACCTATGTCAATTAAAAAAAATAATCAAAACCTGATTTTATTATAAGCAAGAGATTGTATTAATTAATACAAATTTACAGTAAAGGTTATAGATAAAATACAACGACAGAATATTAAAAATGAGAAGAACATGATTACAATAATAAAACAATGAGATTTTGTGTTTAATTCAAAAATAATTAAACTAATATGAATGTTTATTTAAATAACTTATATGGTTGCTCGAGTCGCTTGATTTTACCATGTGCACAAATAATTTTGATTAAAAACAAATTCAAAAAAAAACACGTAAAGTATAATTAGAAAATGCAAGAACCATAAAACATATGAATTATACAATCTTCTCACTTCAACAACCTTAAATAGGGAAAAACTATATGAATTATACAATAATCTCACTTCAACAACCTTAAATAAGAAGAAACTATATGTATGATTTTAATCAAAAGAACAAATTCTTGTATTTCTTTTAAACCAAATAAGAACTTATTGTTGTAAATATATATATTAGTATAGATAGAAATAATTTGACACAAATATGGTAATTTTCTCATTGCCGACGAATTAGTGACAAATTAGTTCACAAATATGGTAACCCAACAAATTACTTAATTTCGGCACAATTAGTGCCATGTCATGACCCAACCCGGGGGCCGCGACCGATGCACAACTAGACCGGAGTCTGATCGCACAAGCCTGCAAAAGATCCACCTAACTACATTAGCCAACTACTTAGACCTAAATCCACTAGCCTAAAATGATTAACCCAAATTGACTAAGTAGTTAGTTGGTCTAACTTATATATCATATCTAATTTCAATCCATAACCAATGTGGGATCTTACAAACTTCCACCCTTTTGCGCACAATGTCTTCATTGTGACACACAAACACAAACACAAATCTCACCAGACGATACTTCCGGCTGGTGACTAACTCTGATACCATTATTGTCACGACCCAACCCGGGGGCCGCGATCTGTGTGCAGCTAGACCGGAGTTTGAACGCACAATCCTGTAAAAGATCCACCTAACTGCATTAGTTAACTACTTAGGCCCAAATCTATTGGCCTAAAATGGTTAACCCAAGTTGACTAAGTAGTTAGTTGGTCTAACTTATATATCATATCCAATTTCAATCCATAATCGATATGGGATCTTACATGTCAAATAAACATTACTTCAATTCGGAAAAGATTACTTAATTATTTGACCTTTTTTTTATAGAATTTTCGTAATTAAGAACTTATTTTTATTTTGTTTCCTACACGACACATTAATCTTCATAATGACATATATTTAAAAATTAAAAAATCTAATGATTTTTTATTTATTTAAAGAAATAAATAAGATTTTCCATTACTTAATTATTTAAATTATTTTTATGAAATTTTCGTAAATTAAGAACTTATTTTTACTTTGTTTCCTAAATGACACATCAATATTCATAATGGATTATTTTTAATAATAAAATTAAAATTTGATTATTATTTTTTTAAATAAATAAGATTTCTCATTACGTAATTATTTGATTCATTTTTATGAAAATCCCATAAATTAAGTACTTATTTCTTTATTTTGTCATGATATGATTTTTTTTTTTAAGTGGACGAGATATTTATAGTAATATTTACCTTACTATAATTTCATACTCTTATTATCTTCAAGTGTGAAATATCAAAGTATATAAAGTTTTATATTTTGACAGAATAAAATAAAATCATGACAAAAAAAAAAAAAAGTTACCGAATAGGCAAAGTAATATAAATATATTTATTTTAAAATTGTTAAGATACTTATTTAAGGACTTTGAATTTAAAAGATTCAATAATTGATATGTCTTAATTACATCAATTTTGCTAAGCAATTAATACATTTAAAATTTAATTTAGATATTAATTATAGAAAGTTCAAAGAAAAAGTAAATATTTTGCTAATTAAAATTTAAATATGTACCTAATTAAATGATTGCCTTGAATTAAGGCAAAATTGCATAATTATAATTTTGAATTAAGATTTCTTTTCTAAGTTCAAAATTATAGCGAAATCTAAAATTTAGTGCAAAATTTTAATAATTTCCTTAATTATTTGAATTATTTTTATGTCAAATCTCTGTAAATTATTGTAAAATTTTAATAATTTCCATAATTTTATTTTTACTAAAATTTAGTGCAAAATTTTTGGGTAATGGTATATCTTCAATAATTAAATTAAAATCTAAAAATTAATTAGAAAAACTTTTCTAATAATAATTGCATTAATGACAAAATATAATTTTTTTTTTTTGAAAAATAATTGGAAGTAAATTTAAAGTAGTTAGTTTAACAATTTTAAGGCTATTACCCATTCTATACAGACAAACTCATTATGCATCATATTCAAATTTTAAATCGAAAAATAAGATAAAATTAATAGTACGAAAATTATATGTTACTGTTGACTTACTTGCCTCTGCAAAAATAGAATAAAAAAAAAACATAGTATGGAGTTTAGATATCTATAAACACAAATTGCAAACATAGCTTATTAAAACATAAACATTAATCTAATATTTTCTTATGAAAAGACAGTAACACGTAATGTGCACCTGAAAATAGATAAAAAAAAAAGTAAACAATGCTTACATCAGTCTCTCACCAAACAGAATTTTTTCAATAGATAAAAGAGACAATTAATTTTCATAAATCTTGAAGATATGTAATAGAAATAACTTCATGATTTCGAGCCTTTTGCAAAAGTATTTATACAAACAAAGTGTTCTAAATAGAAAAAGTCCTATTATGAAAGAAAGAAGGAAATGAATAAAAAAAAAATATTTGATTCGATTTAATGAGTTGATTAATTATCGTCATTCAAAATAGGGAATAGAAAGAGTAACTTTCGCATGAGATTTATAATTTACCAAATATTACAGTGATAATATATTTATAAGGAAATCATATAAAAAAGGAAAGACATAATAATTTTTGTAGAGGCATAGAAATCCTTCTAAATTTTTTAGGGTTTCTATAATTAATTTTGCTTCCAAATAATTTTGATTTGCAAAGGTTAAGGAAATAAAAAAATTTCAAATCAAACACAATAAATTGAGTCAATCAACAAAATTAATATCCGTAATTTATATTTACATTCAAGCCAATAAATAGAATTAATATATTTAGAAGGGAATCAAATTTGAATAACTTTCCAATTTAAATTTCTATTTAAAGTGTTTTATTATTAAATTAAAGTTAAAATAGTTAGTTTAAAAAATTTCATGTTATTTCCCTTTATAAGTTTTTGGGTTTTCCTAATAAGTTTTTGGGTTTTCCTATTTATATATAATAATTAGATTAATTGTTAAAAACGAAAAGTTTGCATATATAAAAACAATTGATGGGAAGTACCATTAATTGTTTGATACATCACTACTTTTCTTGGATATGAAAAAAATTAATAAAATAATGTTTGTTCTTTAAAAAAAAAGAATAAGATTATTCTATCTTAATTGAAGATCAACAATTTGAACTTTTTAAAATCCAGTTATATTAAAACTAGATAAAGACATATAGATGTCAACACACATGATATACACATGATATAGTGAATAAACTCTAAAAGTTTGCATCTGATCGTAAAATCAAAATACTAATGTTTGTTTCTAATTGTGGAAGTCATAATCATTATTTTCAGACCATTAGAATATTCCATCAATACATTTCATGGAAATTTCAAACCTAGAAGTTTATAAATTATGCCAACCACAATAAAGAAAAAAAAATCATGGAATTAAACTGATCTATACGTTTCATGGAAACTCCATAACCTAGCTCTATAAATTATGTGAATCACAGTCTACTAATCATATCCAGTAAGAAAGAAGCAAAAGAAAAAAAAATCATGGAGCTAACTAGGGTTCAATACAGAGAAGAACCAATCACATTGTTGTATGAAGTGGCAAATACTGGCTCTACAACAATATTAAAAACCTTAATCCAAAAAGACAAACTCATCCTTGACAAAGTTACACTTTCTTCTTTCACTGAAACCCCATTACACATTTCAGCTTTACTTGGCCATCTTGATTTCACCATTGCCATCCTTGAAAAATGCCCTACAATGGCGTTGGAGCAAGACTCCCTCAAACGCTTACCTCTTCACCTAGCCGCTGGCAAGGGCCATACCCTGATAGTCAAGGCTCTGCTAAATACAGATAAGAGTTCTTGCTTGGCTCGTGATGCAGAAGGTAAAATTCCCCTCCACTTGGCTGTCATAAGAGGCAAGGCTGATGTTATTCAAGAATTGGTAGCTGCGAATTCAGAGTCCTTTTCTGAGGTTCTTGATGGAGATACAGTCTTTCACTTGTGTGTGACATATAATCATTTGGAGGTTTTGAAGTTATTGGTGAAATTAGTGGATGATTATGAGATTATGAACATAAGAAATCAAGATGGCAACTCTATTTTGCATTTAGCTGCCATGCTCAAGCAATTGGAGGTGAGTTTTCTTATAATTTTTCACTCGAAAAATTACTATTCCAATCCTGTATTTTGTATGATATTACCATGCCATATCTTCATTAACAAATTTGACTATTTTGATTTTTTTAATATATTTATTGACAATTAGAATATTCTAATAGATTAAGAAAAACAAACTATCCCATAATATTTTACCAATTAATTATACGAAACTAACTAATATTTAATTACTTTGTTTATTAACAGACATTAAGGTATTTGCTTTCCATTCCAGAAATAAAGGCAAAATCAAATTTCTTAAATGGAAAGGGATTGACTGCTTTGGATTTGTTAGACGAATGCCCAACCAAAAACTTTAAAACTCTACAAATTCAAAACTTTTTAATAAACCAAGGTTTGACTAGAGCCAACAACACAGACACAGAGCAAATTACCCATGATAATTTCCAACCAAATACTTGGCAGCACCAGCCACCTAGTACTACTCAAATTTCTAGTATAGAATCAAAACTTAAAAAGAAATGGTTTCAGAAAGTATCTGAGCTGTTCGAGTATGATATAAACGAGATACGCGGTGCATTAATGATAGTAGCAACTGTAATAGCAACCATGAGTTTCCAGGCTGCAATGAATCCACCAGGAGGGGTTTGGCAGCAGGATTTTACTGATGGAATTGGAAGTATTGTTTGCAACGCTATGCATGTATGTGAAGCAGGGACAGCGATTCTAGCTTCTACTTATCCCAACATGTACACACTTTACGTCCTTTCTAATAGCTTTGCCTTTGCTTCTTCCGTAAGCGTAATTGCTCTAATGGTTGGCGGATTTCCTCTCAAAAATAAATTTTTCGTGTGGCTTTTAGCCTTAGCCATTATTGGCACAGTCTTTTTTCTATCATTAAGCTACATCAGTGGCGTGTGGTCTGTGACTCTATCGTGGAATTATGAACAAATAAGGTCTATCATTATTATAACAGTTGGTATTTTGGCATTTGTGTTTATTGTTCTTGTTATAATTTATTTTGCTCGATTTGTTATATGGACTGTAAAGAAGGTGCGCAAAGTTTGGGGTAGGATTAAGAACAAGTCGGTATGGTGTATGTACCATAATGAAGGTGCACAAGGTTCAGTCTAAAGTGAAGAACAAGTTCAAGAATATCATTAACTTGAGGAACATGCAGTTTAGCTATACTTTTGTGCATCATATTGTACTTCTGTTCTGTTTGTGGTGTAGTTTCAACTAGTCAATAAGCAATATTTTAGTTTTTCTATCATCCAGTAGTATGTGTAGGGATGTAAAGTTAAGCTAAATATTATAAATCTTCAGTGATGTCGTGGGTTCAAAACTTTGCCTCCTGAAAAAGATTAACCTGGCTCGAACGAGAATTAGTATGGATGTAACTATGGCTTAGCGTGTCACCTATAATTGGAACTTGTCCAAGACACCTCATAGTTAATCCAAAAATATTATAAATATATCTTGAGTTTGTTTTATTTTTTTTTTAGAGTAAATCTTGAGTTTATTGTTTTATTTAAGAGCGGGGTTCATAGCATTTCTATTTAAAAAAGAAAAGAAAAAAAAAAGAAAACCAGCGAGTTGTCTATATAAGATTCCGAGATCAAATGCAGTGGATTACAGTTTATAGATTTTGAGTCTGTACTACAAATTAGATACGACTGAAAATTCAACGGTACAAATTATTCTATGTCTAATTTATGATACATATTCGAGTTCCTCCATTTTATGCTTCTCCATTCTCTAAGCTATTCAGCCTCCGTCCAATTAAAGCGTTTGAAAATTAAATGAGCCAGTTTTACTAATTCAACGACTTGATCTCAAGCTCATATTTTCGTGCTTGTTAGTTAGATCTTTGGCTAATCTCTTACCTCAACAGATCTAGCTCTCTCTTTTAGTACTGAATTGGCTTTTTGTACATTTTTTTTTAATTGTAAATTGAGGTTCTGTAGGTTTCATCTAACTTTGACGGTTTGGGTCTAGAATTATTGTTTCGGGTTTCAAATGGTTTACAATACTCACAAATACTAAATTTTTCTCGATAATTAATTAATAGAAAAAACAAGAATTAATTTTAACGGATAAAAATATATTGGGTCCAAAACTCGGTCGTTAATCCACCTGAAATTTCATTGGCATTCATGAAGTTCACTAATTATGTCAATTATAGGGTGCAAGTTAGAAAATTAGCAGAACAAACAAGGATAGAAAAAAACATAATATAATATTATCACCTCAACTTTAGAAAATAGAACAAATTTTATTACTTTGGAACAAATTTAACTTTGGGTCACATTTTATTGCTTTCAACTTTAAAACGTAATTTCAAAATTTATCACTAAAGCTAGCGATGGTCCTCACAAGAAAATATCCGATTTGATATGATATATTTCTGTCATCATACAATTTCTTGTCCTAACAAAAACAGCAAAGTCAACTCCACTATTCCACATCCACCACAAGTTGAAGATTTTTTCTTTTTTCAAGAATTATCAAACAATCATTTCTTATTCTACTGTGAAATGAATGAAATAAGATTTTAAAGCTCACTGCACAAAACTAATTGGTTTATATTACGACCACAAATCATTTAATTATAAGTCTATCATATTTGCAATTATTATTCGATATGTGATTACATCCTTAATAGTTTCTCAATTTAAAGTGAAATTTTTACAAATTTAAAAGTTCAGTATGAATTAGTTACTTTGGCACAAAATTAGTTACGGTTTCAATTGATCAATTCAACTTTCGATAAAAAATATGAATTTCTGTATTTTTACCAACTTTAATATCCTACACAGCTTGTGCTTAAATTTGATTTTGCCAATGTCCATAATTTAGTGACTGAAACCAAAGTTTTAAATGAAAAAACAATTCTATACAAAACCCAAAAGAATTAAATAATCCAATAAGAGACCATAATTTTTCTTTATGTTTACAAGCATTGAACATTAATTGCTAGGAAATATGCTCTTAATTTACCTTTCTTTTTCATCAAGCAAGTATTTGCTTGTTGTAATTTGCAGCTTTTCCAGAATATCCAAAATTTCATCACCAATTAAAACCGAAGGATCAAAGATGGTTCAAATAAAGGTTACTAGTCAAAGGAATCTTGTAGTATGTGAAGAAAGATTAACAACCCTAAAAATCACAATTAGTGAGGTTTAGCTCTTTATTACCAGCAACCATACGATTAAGATAGTAGCTGTCCTGTCCAGTTTTTTAAGGTTAAAGTGTCAATTTTCACATGAGCTCTTTACATAATTATACTAAAAAGATTCTCCAAAATCGATTATAGTGTTTGGTGCTTCCTATCTTTTCATTCCTCTTTAACAACAGTTGTAGTACATAATTAATTTCTCCTTTTTGTATATGTTTTTAATGGAAATATCTTGTTTAAACCTGGTATATGAAATGCTCTCATACATTAAACCAATCATGATTAAGTTTTTTTTTTTTTCAAAAAAAATTTTCAGCTATTTTATCTTTCCTTTCTGAGTGTATTGACATAAATACCCCTAATTAGTTATTTTTCAAATTTATTATTGGTTTGATATAATATAAAAAAAATAAATGTAAGAAGTTCCTGTTTTTAATAACTTCTATTTCATGACAATGGAGGAAAAGTTTTGAGGAGGGGAATGAAAACAAATAAAGCTTTTACCAAATTGGTTCCTTGGCATGTTAGTTAAGTATTTGTATTCAAAATACAAAAAGATAAGTGATCAATTAAGAGCTGTCATTGTCATTTTTTATTTTAACCTGTGGAAAGAGAGATTCCTTACCCAATTTCTCAGCCATGTAATATATAATCTTTTGCGCTTTTTCCTTTTCGGTGTTAACTAAGACCAGCAACCAAATTAGACTCCTATAATAACTATATTTGTGACTTCCCCTAAATATCAAGATTCAAAATCCTCCTAATTGGGTGTGGTTCAGTTAGACTTCTCACTTGCTTTTGTACAATGAGAAGTGAGAAGCGGAAGTCTTTAATTCGATAGTCCAAATCACATTTCGTCACTGATTTAGCATGCTTATTTTTAGTCCATAGAGGAACCACCTCCTTGTTTTTGTGTAGTCATAATGTTTATTTAGGGAATTGGGTCTTCCTACAATTTTTTTTTTTTAAAAAAAAAAATCAAATCCTTATTCTCCATTTTAAAAACCTTGTAGTCTAAAATTTGATAATAGTATAACTCCTAGGCATATAGATGAGACATGCATAATTTCGTCCAAAATATTCGAAAAAATATTTTTGCTTACTCACGATTTTTTATACCATTTATATACTGAATCAATTTTAAATTATTTGGTTCACTTTTGTTCAGTGGAAAGGCACAAATACTCTTGTTACTTGCTTTTGTTTTTAATGTGGCATTGGCTTCATTCTCAATATTGAATTTATTTTTTTTCAGTATAGTATCTTGTGAGAGAAACATAGAAGGAAGAGAGATTGTTTGCTATATTTTATTGACTACATAACTTATCGCTACATATTCATGAGAACCTCTTCTCTTCCTCCCTAAAAAGCTTCACTCATTACCATTCGTTGGGAGGAGAAAGATCAAGAAAGAGATAATAATGGAAATGACAAGGCTTGACCAAGATAATATGACAAGAAGAGTATACGAAGCAGCCATAAACGGTTGTATACCAAGTTTAAACACATTATTCCAAAGAGATCAACTCCTTCTCAACAAAATTTCACTCACTTCTTACACTGAAACTCCTTTACACATATCATCTTTACTTGGCCACCTTGATTTCACCAAAGCAATTCTTGAAAAATGTCCTAAAATGGCCTCAGAACTTGACTCTTTCAAACGCTCTCCTCTTCATCTTGCTTCCGCCGAAGGCCATACCGAGGTTGTAAAAGCTTTGTTACGAGTAA
The DNA here is from genome assembly GCA_949640765.1 of Croton laevigatus. Classification (NCBI taxonomy): domain Eukaryota; kingdom Viridiplantae; phylum Streptophyta; class Magnoliopsida; order Malpighiales; family Euphorbiaceae; genus Croton; species Croton laevigatus. The sequence continues at coordinate 3,394 of CATIWJ010040286.1, read as the reverse complement.
TGAACGAGGATCATTGTCTTGTTCGTGATCAATATGGTAGAATTCCTCTGCATTTGGCTTCCATGAGAGGAAGGGTTGAGGTTATTCAAGCATTGATCAATGCATGTCCTGCATCTATTTGGGAATTGCTTGATGGAGATTCTGTTTTACATTTGTGTGTAAAATATAATCATTTGGAGGCATTAATGGTTTTGGTGGAAAATATTAAAGATGATGAGGTTATCAATATGGGAAATCAAGACGGCAATACTATTCTGCATATTGCTTCCTTTCTGAAGCAATTAGAGGTAATTCAACTCTCCTCGTGCTAGCTATTTTCTTTTCCTTTCTATTCTTTTCTTTTTTCTTAATCAGAAAAATGAATATTTATTAACATTTGAAACCAAGAATCTAACCCAAGCCAATGGCCTTTCCTATACTTGTTTGTTCATAAAAATATCTCTTTTTCCTTTTTTTTTTTTGGTCAAAGGTTCATTAAAATATCATTTGCTTTCATAATTTCTTTTATGATATTGAGTAAGAATGTGTTTGAGCAAAACTAGCTATTACTTGAGAAGAGTATAACTATTTGAATACTTGTTAACTGCTTTAGTAATTTTGTATAAACGTTAAAGGCTAAATAGCTACTACTTTATGATTCTTTACATTTTCGTTTTTGTATGTATTTTTTGGTTCTTTATATTTTCATTTATTGTAAGTTTTGTAATTGTTTATTATTATATTTTTATTGGTATCGGTGAAAAAGTAAGTTTTTAGAGAATTAGTAATTGTTTATTATTATTTCTATCTTGGTATTGGTGAAAAGCTGATTTGTGTTGATATTGATAAAAGTAAATGTAAAGAATCATAAAATATAGAGGTAGTAAAATCTAGCTCCAATAACTTTCATTCAAATATTATAAAAAATAATTTTTAGCATTTTTTACTTGAAAACAAGTATTGAAACAAAATCCATTGGTTTATATGTATTGAATCTTCATATCTTATTTTGTAGATCAATCTTGAAAATTCAACTACGTACATACACAAATTAGTGTCTGTTGTTTTTTCAATGTGCTCCTGAAATTGAAAAAATTGAGACCAACTGAACATGATTTAGAGACTCAAGACAATTTAGATAAACTTTTAGAGAAAGTAATTAATCGCAATTAAAAGTTTATTTTATTAATCTAAACATTAAAACAAAATTATTTTGTTTGTGCAGACAATAATGTTCATTCTTTCAGTGCCAATTACCAAAGTAAATATTAGAAACCGAATGGGATTAACAGCCATGGATGTAATAGACAATTCTCCAAAGGACTTCAAAAGTCTTGAAATTCGAGAAATACTAAAACAATATGGTGCAGAAAAAGCTACAATTCCAACACCAACCCCAGCTTCAAAAAATCCTATACAGATAAATCCACCAACATACTCTACAATTCTTATCAAATCTCCATCACTACCAAAACTATGGTTCAACAAGTTCATCAAATACATGGAACATCCAGTAAACAAGAACTGGATTGAAGAAACTCAAGGAACATTAATGGCAGTAGCAACCTTAATAGCTGCCATGACTTTCCAAGCTGCAATAGACCCGCCCGGCGACGTCTGGCAACAAGAATACAGAAACGGGGAAGGAAGTTCAAGCTGTAACAAACATGTTTGTGTAGCAGGAACTGCAGTTTTCGGCTACATCTATGAATCAGAATACAGAAATTTCTTAGTTTCTAATAGTATTGCTTTTGTTGGTTCAGTAGTTGTGGTGTTCTTGATTATTAGCGGATTCCCAGTTCATAATAGGTTTTTTGTGTGGATTATGACTGCTGTTATGAGTACTACTGTGTTTTTTTCGGCTTATGCTTATGCAATTTCGTTGGATATGGTAACTCCAGACAGTGTTCTTCGTAAAATCAATTGGGTTTGGGTTAAACCGACATGGATTATTAGTTGGTTAGCTTTGATTGGTGTTGTTAGTTTAAGTCATGTAATTCGGTTGTTCGTTTGGATTAATAAGATGGTTGGCAGTTGGAGGAATCGGAGGAAGCAATTTAGATTGCAGCAATTAATAAATGGTGATGAACATGTTAATGTTTGATTAATTTTTAGATTAAGTTAGGGTTTGCACATTAATTGTTACCTTATTGTACATCATTTGTAATTTTCCCTTTTTTTTTATTCTATTTTTGTTGTATTGGTTTCTTGAAATTGGAAATGCATTATTCATTTTTTTATAAAATTATTTTTTATATAGTATGTTTTGTTAAATGTCACTTTGTAAATTGTAATTTAGAAAATTGATTAAAATTACAGTAAACTATAAACTTTTGAAATTTGAATAATCTTGATGTGGGAGCTACTTTCTAGATTTCGACGCTGTATATTTCTCCACGACCTATGGATTATGTGCATAAAGTAAAGCAGAAATTTTCATAATCCTGTGTATATTTTCATGGGATGTATACATAATGCTGATTTTTTAGTTAATTTCAGGATATTTATATTTTTATTTAGTATTAATTAAGTTAAAACATAATTAGGTGATTTATTTTCCTTGTTAAGTTAGAATTATTATTTTCCATATTAGACTAGGTTTAGGATTTTATTTTGTATATATAAGACAAAGTAAATCTTTGTTATTTTGTTTATATTTTTTGAACCTTTTTATGATGTATCAAATCTATGTTACAATTCTATATCACATTGAATGGGTAAATTTAATCGAAAGTACCTGAACTTTGAGGGTTCTTACATGATCGTACCTGAACTTTTTTTTTTCGTATAAAAATACCTGAACTTGCAAAAAATTTGCAAAGAATTGTATTTAGCCAGTTTCCCGGTTACAAGCTGACGTAGCTTTTATTATTTTTACAAAAACATACATATTCTTCTCCTATATCTCTTTTTAATCCAAATTGGACTAATTTGAAATTTTTCTAACATATTCTTTCTCAAACTAAAAAAGACCAAACTGAAATGATAAAAAAGAATACAAAAATAACTCAATTTTTCCTCTCTCTTCTTCCTCGTTCATGTAGCCCATAACTTCACTTCCACCATTAAAATCAACACCACCGCTGCACCGACCACCGTCAAAATTGCACCTCCACTCTCTCCGGCTTCCACCAGAAAAATCAACACCACCGCCGCAGCCCTCTCACCAGAACCGAAAATATCATCTCACCACCATAGTCGTGGAAAGGTCAAAGGAAAATAATAATATTGCTTGAGTTGACTAATATTCCAATAAAGATTCAAAACCAAAATAGAAAAGAAGAAATGTTTGCAACAAATCAAAAAATCTACAAAGACAAGGCGGAGGATTTTTGGTACCTGTAAATCCGTTGCTGCTAAGATCCAATTCTTGGATTGGTATAGACCCATTCAACAATTCTTCCGGAATTTGACC
>CATIWJ010040256.1:0-28989 GCA_949640765.1 Croton laevigatus | reverse complement strand
TTGAGTTGCATTCGTCGTCATTTGGGAATCAAGGGTAGCTAAGTCATGTATTGTTCCATTGAAGTTATTTATTAGACTCATTTTCTCGTTCTTCTTTAATCTTACATTATCTTTTCTTTGTAACCTTCACCCTAGCTTAACTCTGTCAAATACCCATTTTGTTTAAATTGTCATTGGGTGCAAGTGTGGTGAAAATAACTCAAAGTCTTTAGTTTCCGTATTTTCTTGTTCAAGTAAAAAAAAAAAGGAGAAAAAAAAAAGAAAAAAAAAAGAAAAAGAAAAAAAAATCAGCAAAAAGAGAAAAGAAATAAATGTCAATTTCAATTTAGTATTTTTGTTTTGAGTTGCAAGGGTAGCTAAGTCGTGCATTACTCCATTGAAGTTATTTGTTAAACTTATTTTCTCGTTCTTCTTTAACCTTACATTATCCTTTCTTTTGTAACATTCACCCTAGCCTAACCCCGAATAAAGACCTTTTGATCCTTTGTTGAGACTTATCCTACATTAGTGGAGAGGAAATTTGAAGGAGAGCCTATGGTCGTTCACCAGTTTTAATTCTGTTTTTATTGAAGCTATAAAAAAAAGTATTTTTAATGATAAAATGCTTGTTGATTTAAACTTCAAATGTGTTCGTTTTAAGAATTCTTAGTGTAACTTCTTTCATTTGAGTTCATAACGATAGAATGATATTAATGACTGAGTTGTCAATTGCGATGTTGAGTTGTTTTGGGAACTTGCTTGTGTTGGATTGAGTTTTAAGGTGAAGTTTGTGGTCTCCTATATAGATTTGATTTCGACTTTGAGTCATGCTTGAAGACTAGCATGGATTAGGTGTGGGGGAATTTGATAAGTAATAATTAATCCCATTTTATTGTGTTTAATTGCCTTATATTATTGATAAGTTTTAGTTTAAATGTGGATTTTGTTTTTATTTTGATGTAGGTGGTAGATTTCAGATTTAATGGAAAGATCGGCCAAAAAGCTTGGTGAGGTTACGCGGACCTAAAGAGAAAGGATATAAGTTATGAGGTTGGTGACAAGGTGTTCCTTAAAGTATCTCCGTGGAAGAAGGTTATGAGATATCAGAAGAAAGGTAAGTTGAGCCCTAGGTTCATTGGGCCATACGAAATTACTGAACGTATTGGTCCAGTAGCCTATCGCTTAGCTTTACCACCAGAGCTGGATAGAGCCCACAATGTCTTCCACGTATCGATGTTAAGACAATACAAATCAGACCCTTCACATGTACTACCGACAGAGAGTCTCGAGTTGGATTATAACTTATCATACGAGGAAGAACCTGTTCAAATCTTAGCCAAGGAAACCAAGAAGCTACGGAACAAAGAGATTCCATTGGTTAAGATATTGTGGCGGAATCACAAAGTTGAGGAAGCTACCTGGGAACGCGAGTCAACGATGCGTGAGCGATACCTGTAGTTGTTCGCTAACCAGTAAGCTTCGAAGATGAAGCCTGTTTATAAGGTGGGTAGATTGTAACATCCCATTTTCTCATTAGTTAGTATTCCTTGAGTTGTCGTTAGCTAACTATGTGTTTATAGGAGTTTCGGATCCCGAGGCGTAGAAGCGTCTGAGTCGACCTCAGAGTTCTTGCTAAGCTTCGACTAAGTTGAGGTAATTGTTATGTTGGTCTAATAGATATAGTTTATTGGGTTTAAAACTAAAGGGCCTTATGGGAAATATAGGAAAAGAAGGAAGGGAGTTTACGATGGACCAAGCCTACACTTATGGATTTAACTCTAGAGCCCAAGAAAAATTACTATAAATACTCAACTAAACCCAAAACAAGACCTAGAATCTTCCATTTTTGCCTTCTTCTTTCTCCTTGTGCCGCCCCATTCCCTCTCCTCTCTTATCTTTTTCTCTTTAACTCTTCTCTATTAAGCAAACTCAATATTCATCTCGTCTTTTCATCTTTTCACCTCAAGGCTGGCCCTCTCCTTGATGAACTAAGAGAGTATCTTCAAGAGTTAAGCTATTAGGAGGAAGCTTGATATAAGAAGTAAGAGTAAATGGTTGGGTTTGAGAAATAAGCTAGATTTCTTAATGTTAACACTAAGAATGATTAATGTAGAAGTAGATTTAAGCAATTCATAGCAAGGGTTTAAAGATTCGTAGAAACCCTAGGAATGAAAGGTTAGGGTTTAAGCTATTTGAAGTATAAACTAAATATATGCATATGTTTCATATAGATTTGGAGACCAAGGCTATAGATAAGGGGAAAGAAGTTGCTTAAGCTTGTTGAGAGCTCACATTTTGAGGTTTGACGCTTTAACCACATTTTTCTTAAAATTTATTTTGGTTTTCTTGAATTTTTGCATATTGAGTTAATTTTGATGAAGGTTTGAGTAATGCCATGATTTTCTTGATTTCTCTCTGAAATAAGTTCTATTAAATGTAATTGTTGTGATATATGTGTTGGAATTTAAGTGTTTAAATTGGTTTGAAAGTTAGACTTGAAAGTGCAGAAAAACCCGTCTGGCCGCACAAGTGTCGCGCTCGCGACCAACACGCCTCGGTGTGGTCGTCGTGCTCGCGACTACTTTGTGGGGAGTCAGAAGGTATTTGGGGCATTCATTGCCCACGTGACCCTCACGCCCTTGTGGTTGTCTCGCACGCGATTGCCCATTGTTTTCGGCGCGACCGCGATTGTCACCTACCCTGTGATAGTCTCGTTTGCGAAGGCAACAAGAAAGGAAGGCCTCGCGCTCACGACTAAGGTAGTGCGCGCGACGGTCACAGTTTTTTTAGATAGATTTTCAAATGAAACTTTATGAGTTTTAAATGGAATGAGATTTATTCTTGAAACTCGATATTTATTTATGATTCTGAAAAATGAATACGAGAAATATTATTATGAAAATATGAATCGAATAATAAGCATGTTATAATATTGACAATATGAATGATTTATTGATTTAACATTCATGTGGCTCATTTAGAACACTAGAGATAAGACTACGATGCATCATAGGGATAATAACCGCGGGAAACATGACTATGGGTATTATGGTACCCCAATTCATTGAAAGAGATTTCGAGTATTATGGTACTCAATCATACACCTGGATATAGTTCTCAGATGAGAAACGGGTATTATGGTACCCTAAGATAAAATAAAACTTTAATCTTATCCTTGAGTCCTTTCAAAGCCACTCGAGCAAAAGTGATTAATATGTGAATGTTTATAGATTTCCAAAGGAATATTCATCTGATTTCGTTTATGTTTTCTTATTATGTTTTAAATTGCTTTTACGTGACTATTATTCTATAACTTCGGTTAAAGCATCCACTGAGCAATAGCTATGCTCAGCGAGTTTACCTGTTTAAACTCTTAGGCTGAAGAAAGCAGCAGAGTCGATAGTTTTTGTTGCAGCCGGTTGATCAGCACAGCGAACTTATTCTTTTGGGTATAGATTTTGGTTATTTTGAATATTTTAGTCCAGCATGTACAAAGATCTATTTAGGATTGACATTGGAAATTGTAATTAAACTCTTTTGGATATGGGAATATTGTATTGTTGTAAATCATATGTGCTAATAGAAACTAGTTATGTATGATGTGAATGAATTATACTATGAATGAATATTATAAACAAGTAACCGACTTGAAAACCAATAAATAGTAACGTTTCTTCTAGACTCATTCGTGGGTTTAGAAGGGGAGTTACACGTGTAGCCCTCTTATAGGTCTACTTCGGTAAGCTTATAAGGGGTGTTACACCCCACCTTTTAAATAATGACTTCATCAGATTTATTTGACTTTAGGCTGGGTATTAGTGACAGCGACCACTTTTCTAACAAGAGGTCGCTAACCCTAAATTCGACTAGGTAATCATCTAACAGCAACCTCCTTTCAAAAGAGGAAGCTCAAGCCACTCTAAACACTCGAGGTCGCCAAGGCTCAACCGCCCAGCCTTCAACCTTAAACCAACCACCCCAACTAAGGGATAGACCTTCGAATGGCGAAGAAGCTCAGCCATTCCATCTAAGAATGAAATACTTAGGCATTCTTTACCTCCTTTCTTCCATCAATTTAAATTTCTCGAGCTTTATAAGATCACTATTCCAGACCTAGAAACTACCACCCTAAAGTCATGGGCTGGTAGCGATCTCTCCTCCTCACCCGCAAACACCTAAAATATGGGGTGAGGTTCCCTCTGCTCCTTTTTATTGAACACCTACTCAGGTATAACAATATAGTGCCCATCCAACTAGACCCTAGATCGTTTAGGACCCTATACTACCTTTATACCCTCACCTGCGATGAAGGCTTCTCCTTGTCCTTCAAGATGTTGAGTGAAATGTTCAGGCTGAACATGGACAACACTAGATATTACTATTTGCAATCTTATTCTGGCTACAAGCTTCTCTATAGGATAAGGGATCTATCTATAGTGCCAATAAAAGTGACTTGGTATTAGTGTGAAAGAGAAATTGAGAGGAATTTACCTTTCCAATCTCATAGAGTGACAATGTGTGTAAATTGTCCCCCTTTAGCTCTCTCGCAAAGACAAAACTAAATTAAACTCCTTGAGGATTTAGGGGCTAAAAGGGTATTCCCAAAGATAGTTTACCATAAATTCTATGAGTGCCATGAGGATGCCAGAAAGCGACCTCTTATGGACAATAAGCACATAGTTTATATCCGAACTGCATATTATGTAGTATTTATCACTCTGACTTATTTCTCTCACTTTTGTAGCATTAGATTACGACCTGCTTAAAAAGACTACCGCATTCTTGAAGTCCAATCCTCAGAGGCATTTGGAGTCCCAGGTTGAAGAAGAACAACCACTACAATTGTGCCTCCTAGTGAAAAATAAAGGAGGCCTCAGAAGAAAAAGGTCGCCCCAGAGACCAGTACTAGGGGTAGAAGCAACCTTAGGGAGAGGTCGCTCCTAGAGTTCTTCGGCCGTAAACAGACACTGCGGTAACCATCTTGTAGGAGGAGAGGCCAATAAAAGAAGAGCCCAGCCACAACCTGCCTCTCTTCTATAAATTGAAAAAGACACTGAGGTCGAGGTCGCAAACCCCAACCCCCAAACTACAGGAAATGAGGTCGTCCTAAGAGAGACCTCCAAAGAAAGAGCCCTTCGCCCTACTCTCATATCACTAGTTGGAGCGAGGAAGAACTATCTTCCAGCACTATGAAGATGGAGAAAAATAGGCAATCATATATGTAACATCCGTTTGCTGAAGTGCTATGTAAGTGTCAAGTACGCACGCGCGACTCTCGACCCAATGGGCTCCAAGGTCGGGCGTCGATTTGGACAACCCTATAAGAAACTGTAAATACTATAAATAACAGAGGATGTAGGATAAATAAAGGTTCTGGAAAGGCGACGACTGCATCTAGAGGCAAAGGTAGGCCAACGGAGCTCAACGGGCTTCAAAGGAGGTGTCGAGGACCTGAGTGGAATTTTCTGAAAAGTTACATAGGGTTTTAATAGTGCTTGTAACTGATGTCAAATATGAAATCTTAGCAGTTTACTGGTCACAACAGAGGGTCACAGAATTTTTAAAAAACACGCGTATAAAAAGATACGTCAGGTTTTCTACGGAGGGCATTTTCATCATTTGGCCTAATTAAATTCCATGTGACCACATGTGGTGATTTTAGGGTAGGTTTGGTCAAGGAATTAAGGTTAGAAAGTTGACTTGGATGGTAGCCAATGAAAGCACATACTTTGACTTGGTAAACCAATCAAAAGGTGGGAACAAATGAGCAAGGCTACAACATGTCCATCTTTGCCTATAAATAACTTGAAAATGACCAACAAATGGCCATTTTCCAAGGGGTAGGCGACGGCTTCCATGGGAGAAAGAAGAAGAAGCAATCTTCCAAGGTATTTTCCATTTTCAAGTTGAATTTTTATGGTTTTTAGTTATGATTTTAAGTTTTAAGCAACTTACAACCTATGATTAAGCTTGAATCATTAGTTTCTTACATCTATGATATGAATCCTAAGGTGGAAGAAAGGTGGTAAGTTAGGGTTCTTAGGATAAAGGTTGAAGATGAAGTAAAAAATAAAGATTAAAGTGTTTTAAGCTTAAGTAACCATGAATTTCAAGAGAATTTGTAAAAATTAGTTGAACTAGCTTATGTTTCCTACACCTAGGGTTTATGTTGATATTATGGAGATGTGATTCATGTAGGTAATCAAGAAGAAAGGTCAAATGAAGAACACTAAAAGCTTAAGGGAAGACAAAAATAAGGTTTGGTACATTAACTTTGGAAATTTTCCATTTTCTTCATTATTTTTCCCTTTAGGCTGAATGGTGTAGGTTCTAAATTGTTATGTTTTTGTGTTAGTATGATGTTAGGAAGTGTTTTATATTGCTAACATACCATTTAAAATGCCAAAGAAATCATTAAACTTGAAGTATGCAAAGTAACATAATAGGTGCATGAATTTTGATGATTTTTCATTAAAAGTCCTTAATGAAGTTTTGTAAAAGGACTTCAAAATCTTTCTTCCTATGTCCTAAGATGTCTAAAAATAATTTTTATAAGAAAAAAAATGGAAATCCACCTATAAGAACTAAACTAGGCCGAATGGCCCTAGGAAGAAAAGCTTAAAGTGTTGTTTTTGTACCTTAAAAATTTTGAATGCATAAACTCCTAAAACTTCAAATGTAATTTAATAAGTACTTTACCAACACTTAAAGGGATGTATATGACCTATTTAGGTACTTAAGTTGGCCTTGAATGTTTTGTATACTATTCCATTTAAGTTGTCAAAGTTCGTCAAGTTACTATTCATTTGGTATTTTTGTCACTATTCATTTTGCCATTTACTATTCATTTGGTAAATTTTTAAATGAGCCTAAATATTACTTAAATGAAAATGAGAAATGTTAGAAGTAAAGTCAAATGATTAAATAAGGACTAAAAGTCCAAGAACATGTAGTTAATTGCGGATATTTAAATTGTTGACCAAATATTAGAAAATAAGTCAGAGTTTTGTTTGAATTTCCTTATAATTAAATGCATATTATATGATGTGAAAATATAAAGTTCTACTTGGTTTTGGTTAAATTCGGCGGTAAGGGTACGATGCATCATATATTGATACCATAGCGGTCCGCAGTATCATTGAAATTGAATTGCTGATATGGAATGGCACCTAGTTATTGACAAAGTCAGGATTCTTGCAAAAGAACCTGACAGATATTATCCAACGTCGGGTCACTTACCGGTGTTCTCAACAGATACTTAATATCTGATGTGGAAATTTATTCAGTGATTTCAGTACTACTGTACTATAATTATTAGATACATAACCACTATTGGATTCATTGAATGCCTTATCCCAATGTTCCGCTATATACCAGTAGAGAGAAATAAACAAAACATTTAGAAAGTAAATACACATATTTTCTTGCATATCGCATTTATATTTTGTTTATCTTTATCACTCGTTTCCTACAATGTGATTTATTTTGTGATGTTTTTACTTAAAGTACATTTTAAATTATTTATTTCCAACAATTAAAGTACCCATTGGGCATTAGTGCTCAGCGAGTTATTTTCTGTAACTCGCAGGTTAGCAGCAAAAGCAATAGTAGATACCAGCATCAATTCACCGGCAGTACTAGGCAGCATCTAAGGTCATTTTTCATTTTATATCAAAACATTAGTAGTGGCATGTATATAAACACTTATAGTACTCCCAGATAAATGTTAGTGTAACTCATATACTGGTAACTCTTGGATGTGATGTTTGAGTTGAGTTTACAACATCAGTTCACCGGCAGTACCAAGCAGCATCTAAGGTCATTTTTCATTTTATATCAGAACATTAGTAGTGGCATGTATATAAACACTCATAGTACTCCCAGATAAATGTTAGTGTAACTTATATACTGTTAACTGTTAGATGTGATGTTTGAGTTGAGTTTACCGCTTTCTGATATAGAAGTGCTTGTTTTCGGTTTATATGAGGAGTGAGGGTATAAGGATGATTGCCAAAGTGTTTGGAAAAAATTTTCTTTGCAGGATCCCAATGAATAGTCACAGGGACTACCCTTATAGTCGCTGTTACTATTCACAGACTGTCCTACGTGTAGTGGAGCTCTGGCGAATTTTCTGCAGAAATTGTTTAAAAATTTGACTAAGTATAAAATGAATTAAACTAATAACCAGCATTACTTATCCATTTATAAATATGAAATGACATGATACCGCTCCAATATCAATAGGTAACATTCCTTCGAGGTCTTCCACTAGATTGAGATGGGGTGTTATAATATAACTAGGGTGCCATTGCCTTTGGTGCTGAAGAAATGACAACCTCGAGCAACTTTAATGCACTTCTATAATATCAATATGGGGATGATGTGTCGTTGTTGCACTACCATATGCATTAGCACATGGTGAAATAAGTGGAATTCCTTATGGACATGCATAATATGAAGAAGGTCCGCACTTTTTTAATGGCTGATAATTTATTTAGGAGAGTATTTTTGAACCTATATCTATAATGACTTTATCATATGCTCAGCATCTTTTATTCCTGGAAACCTTTTATTATAATCAGTGACCTGTACATACTAATGTTGTCACATCCCGAAGGCCGGGTAAAAGGTTTTGAAATTTAAGTCATCTTTTGGTTCGTTGAGGCAGTTCGATAAAGAGATAAAAAGTAAAGATTGTCTTGGGCATAAAAAGAAGAAGAGAGGTTTGGGCTAAAAATATAGTTGGCCTAATTTTAATAATGGGCCTTGATAAATAAAAGGGAAGATGGTTAAAAAGAAAGAAAAGGAAGAGAAAGAGTTGGGCTAAGTCCAAAGCCCATAAAAACCTTAGTCCAAATACATCACTATAGTATATAAAGAAAAGGAAGTGTGTAGAACACACCCATTCCTCTTCATCTTTCCTCTTCTTACCGTCTCATCCCTCTCTCCATTATTTTCACTTCATTTTCTTCATCTTCATCACATTTCCTTCTCACCCACAACCCAAGTAAGCCTAAGGATGTTAATTTTCAGCTCAATAAGCCAAAAGAAGGAAGTAAAAGCTTTAAACAAGGTAAGGATTCAAAACCCTAGTTTATTTTCTGTAGGTAATGATTGGGATTTATGTGTTGATAAAAGATTAGGTTGAGTAATGGTGATAAGTGCAAGAATAGATTAGTAGTTGAGCTAGAAGTTAAAAAAATAAGAGGGTGATGTAAAAGAGAGCTTAATAAAGTTAGGGTTTTGATAAAAGTTCATATTTTGTATGAGTTGTTCAAAAAGGAGAAACAAATAAGGGTAAAGAGGTAATCTAGAGCTTGTAAAGGGCTCAAAACTATAAGATTTTGTACATAACCATTTTTGTTTTCAAAATGTATTTCAATTTAAATGGTTGTTGTTAAGCATATAAAAATCAATTGCACTGAGTTGTTTTTCAACTTGATTTTTATTCATGATAATGATCTATTTTGAACTTGAGTTAAATTACACTTTTATAACCTTGGAAATGAGCTTAAAAATGCTTTTTGAATTACCTGATTTGGGTGTATATATTAAAAGATATGTTTGTTCAAGTCTAGGACGTGCAGTCTGAAGTAGCAGGTGTCTCGCACGTGACACTGATGGCGCGCCCGTGACAGCATTGTTGAATTCAGACTGTAGTTCCAGACGGGGTCGCCACAACAGCGACAAACGTGTCTCACTCACGATGAAACCATGGAATGTGTCTAGATGACCTTGTCTCATCTGCGGCCTTTTAGATGCACCGTGAAGAAAACTTGGATTAATGGCCCAGGTTTCCAAAAAGGTCTATCGCGCCAGTGACAGTAATGGCTCACCCACAATGCCTTTGTTGGAGGCTTGTCTCGCTCGCGACCAAATGGTCTCGCATGCAACACTACCTGCAGACTCAAACATATGATCTCATTTCTAAAGGGATTTCTTTTAAGTTCAATGGCTTGAGGCTTCATGACAAGTATGATACAATTGCATATGAGTAATAAGAAGTGAAGGAATATATATATATATATATATATATATATATATATATATATATATATATATAATTGAGAAAAGATTTAATGCTCTGCACGGCTAGTTGAACCCTATGATAAGGGTGTGTCACATCCTGAAATTTAAGGAGGCATAAATTAGGAGTAACATAAGGACACACTCGAGTTGGAAATATATAAACATAATTGAGAATTAAATATAAGTATAGCGGAATTTAAAATACGTGTCAAGGGTGAAATGAAAAATGAACAAAACTTTGAAGGATTAGAAAGTAATTTTATTTAAAATATGTATATATACACGTGTACATTTTTTGTTGTAATAATAATAATAATAATAATACAAATGGAAGAAAAGGGAAGAAAGGAGATGATAATAATAATAATGATAATGATCGTAGGGGACAAATGGAAAATATACAAAGAAAATTAACTTTGAATTAAACACAAAAATAAGAAGAAAACCGACATAATTTGATATAAATAGGAGAAGAAAATGAGGTAACAAAAAAAAGGAGTGGATACAGAAAAGGAGAGGGAATAGTAATAACAAAATTTGAATTGAAATTTGGGGTTTAAATAAATCAAAAACATATTAAAAAGGAGGAATGCCCGTTTGGAAAACCCAACAACATCACCACCGTCCGGACATTGTTGCTGGAAATCGAGGACTGGTCTCAGACCGGTGATCAAGATAGAGGCCAGAAACACTGCGTATGGTGGCTGGAAAGGTGAGATCTGGTCTGACTACCGGTTACCTAAACGGGGTTGGCACCGGATCTAAATAAAAAAATAAAATCGTTCGGTGATCAGATGGAAAATCTGAGGCCACCATTGGGACTCATACAAAAGATCAGTGTACGGTTTGCAAATTTTCATCGCTAGAAAAGAAAAACGGGAGTCGGAACAGTACCGGAACGGGTCGAGTACCATTTAACAGAAGCCGGGTAAAAGAGATGAATTAAACTCAGAAGCAACCTGCGTTTTGCCTAAAACGACCGCGTTTTGGTGTCAAATTTTTTATTTGGCCCCTCTATTTTCAGGACATACATTATGGCCCAAAGACTTTCTGTCCGTGTGCAAATAAACCCCTGAAAAATTATAGATAAGCCCTGAACTCATTTAAGTATTCCATTTAAGTCCTTCTGATTGGTTTTTAACAGATAATTCACAATTAGACCCCTAAAGTTTTACTCCGTTTACAAAAACACCCCTAAAATGTTTAAATAAGGCTCTAAACTTATTTTAGCATTTCAATTATGCCCAGCGGAATATATTTAGTCATAAATTCATTTTATTCTAGTAAAATAATTAGATAGGAGTATCAATAGATTATGAGAAATTCATAATTTGGATAAATACACTACTAATATGTCCTTAAAAATTTATTAGAAAATGAATAATTATTTAGTTGGATATTTATTAAATTAGTAAGAGATAAATATTAAAATTTATTATGAGCATGTTTAATATATATAAATTAATTGGAAATAAGAGAGAGAAATTATACATAATTAAATTGGAAATATAGTATTAATAAAATGAAAATTAATCAAAATTATGATTATTTGATAAAATAGATGTCGACATAAATTAGTATGAGACAATGACACGTAGGAGAAGCAAGGAGCGAGTGCGACATTAATTTTAGGTTTGGTACTTTACTCCTAATTTAATATATTCTAAATATGTGATATGAAATTGTGAAATATGCTGTGAAATGTCATGTTGCTATTGTTTGATATGTGTGATATTTATATACATATGAAATTATTTAAGTGAATTAATGTTAAATAAGTATAAAGTACCCACTAAGCGAAATGCTTAGTAAGTTTAGTGTATGCTAAACTTGTAGGTAACGGAAGTACACTAAGAAATTCAGATTAGTCGAGAAGAGACCAGCCCATCTTGAACATTAGAAAGGCATATACTGTAGAATGAAGCCAGAAGGCTAGGAGACCATCGGACCAAGAAAAAGGAAATTTTATATTTAGCATTGTAAATTTTATTTTAGTCAGTTGTATTAATGTTCTATATACCATGTCGTATTAGTTGTGGCACACTTAGCTCGGCTAGTAGTAGTCGAGTTAAGGGGTGTTACAGGGTGTGTCGCGACATACGGTTTAGCCTGCACAGTTAAATGTCAAATGATATGAAAAATGAAATGATAACATTGGGGGTAGCTTCGGCTACGATCTATGATCCATATGTTGAAATGTGAAATGAAATGACATCTTTGGGGGTAGCTTCGGCTGCGTTCTATGACCCAAAGAGGTAACTATGGCAACATTCTATGACCAAAAATGAACCCTAGCCTTATTGTGTAGTTCCACCGGACCTGTAGAGCAAGTTTTTATGAAATTTACATAATACGTGATTAATGGTTTTATGAATGCATTAGTTGTATCTTGCATGAAAAAGATTTTATAAGTTTTATAAATAGTTTTCCGATTTTATTTTAAATTTCATGAGATGGTTATGTACCCACTAAGCAAGTAGTTGCTCAGTGAGATATTTTTTTTGTATCTCATTGGTAGTAGATAGAAGATCTTGGAAGCAACAACATAAACCTCAGCAAGCTACTCGACAGAGATATTTTGGTAGTATTTACTTTTTATGTAGTAGACTTAGGCATGCACATAGAGATAGGATTCAAAAATTATTATTATTACTATGATGCAATAAATTAATCAATAGCTAGTAGTATAGGAGAATACTATAATTATATATTTATTTAGGACTTGTAATAGGTAGATATATGTGTGATTGTGTGGTTGTATAAGTGCTTATATGTATATTGTGATGATGTGTGTTAAGAATGTTTATGTGATGAATGCAAATAGATATGACAGCATGTTATCGCATGAAAGCGGAGTAACTATTAGATCCTTAGGACTAAATATCATTACTAGCAAATTTCGGCAGAGTTCCTTCAAAAGTCAAGATAAGCTAAGATAATAAAAATAAGGGAAACACCGAAGTTCAACCCTAAGGGTAGCATTTCAGCATGGCTTGCTCGCGAGTCAAGTTGAAATGTCACGAAATGTAGCATTTCATTCGAGTCTAACCCAAGACCAAGATGGGGTATTACAAATGTTCTTATTATTTTTTCTAACAGCTCACAACTTAGGCCCCTGGTCTCTAAAAGTAAGCCCTGGAACTGGAGACAAGATACCAAAACCAGGGTAAAGAGATTGAAAAATTGGTGATGGTAAAAAGTAAGCTAGAGGAGGAGAAAAATAAATTAGAGTAGAAAAATAAAATGGAGGAAAAAGTACGCCTCCATGTTGCTCTGGTCAAAAGTAGCCATGATCAAACTAAGGAGAAGTTACACACTATCAAAGAGGAAATCAAGACATGCCAGTAGAAATAATTATCCAATAAGAGAAAGGCAAGCCAATTAAAAAGGTTGTTGGAGAACGCTTGAAAGGAGCCAGAGGAGTTGAGGTCCCAATAGGAGGGACTAAACAAGGCACATGAAGATGAGGTCGCCCGGTTGGTGGAATCCTAACAGGATAAGGTCGTTAAACTAGAGGAATCTCATAGAGAGAAGGTCACCTCACTCGCAGACCAAATAGATGAGGCAAAAAATATGGCAAGTCAAACATTGGCCGACCTGCTAGGTGATCATCACCAGTAGATATATGAGAAAGCTATGAACCTTCTTATAACTCATGAGCTCAATAACCTCTCCTTTATTTTGAAGATGACCCAACATCTCTCGAGCAAGCTAATTCTGACATTGCCAACCCAGCTGAGAGTAGTGGATCAGGAAGTAGTGGGGGGGAAAGGAGGGAGAAGAGACAGAAGGGGAAGGAAATGGGAATGAAAAAAAGGAGATTTGCAAAGGAGATAGAGAATGATGACCCTACTAATCAGGGTAACAAGAGCCTCCTCCCTCCACTATTGAAGTCCAAGAGAACCTTCAATCTATAGAGGAGGTTGATAGACGTTCGAGCGACTGCGCTACAGTTCGTTAGGCAAGTGCACCAATCGTTCCGCAATATAGCTACCGGAGTACCGAGTGTCGTATCCCACAGGGACTAATAAGTACTAGTACTAACTCTCTTTTGATTATCTAACTGACAAACTAAGCGTTTGAATTTAATAACTTAAAAACAATAAACGAATGAAAAAACAAACAACAGTAAATTCAAGTCTAAAAAATAAAGCAATAGAGAAAAAATACTAGCACATAAAGAACATGTTGCCTATGTGAAGCAAACCACCACCTGGCCGAAGCAGATAAGGATCAGAGTCCGTCATCCAAGGTAATATTTTTGGCCTAAGCACATAAGGAGTGGGTCACTCATGTAAGGCATTGATTTTTGGCCCAAGCACATGGGAGTAAGTCATGCATGTGAGGTGTTGAATTTGATGATACCCGGGCAAATAAGGAACAACTCACTTATATGAGGCAAACCACCACCTAGCCTAAGCGGATGAGGATCAGAGTCCGTTATTTAAGGCAATATTTTTGGCCCAAGCACATGAGGAGCAAGTCGCTTATGTGAGGTGTTAATTTTTTGCTCAAGCACATAGGAGCAGATCGCATATGTGAGGCATTAAATTTGATCATGCCTAGCCACACGAGGAATAGGTCGTTTGTGTGAGACGAACCACCACCTGACCCAAGTAGATGAGGATTAGAATCTATCATTCGAGGTAATATTTTTTGCCCAAGCATATAAGGAGCAGGTCGCTCATGTGAGGCGTTGATTTTTAACCCAAGAACATAGAAGCAGGTCACACATGTAAGGTGTTGAATTTGATCATACCTAGGCACATAAGGAATAGGTCGCTTGTGTAAGGCAAACCATCACCTGGCCCAAGTAGATGGATCATAGTTCATCATCCAAGGTAATATTTTTGGCCTAACCATATGAGAAGCGGGTTGCTTATGTGAGGTCTTGATTTTTGGCCCAAACACATAAGAGCAGGTCGCGTATGTGAGGCATTGAATTATCTACTGAGAAGAGTAATTATCAATAATTAAGTGTAAGCCTCCTTACCCATTTAAGAACTAGGTCCGCGAATGGGTCCGAAGAGAGGCCACTTACCCATCAGTGAAACGATCATCTCAAACGACCTTTTTACACGACCAAAGCTAGAACATTGATAAGTGCTAGAATTATATATGTTTTTATGTGAAATTATTGTTCAATTTTGATCTATAATTGGTGATTTATTTATTTATTTAGCACATATTTAATTTAATTTTATTTGTCAGGTCATAGTAAGCATTATTACGAAAAGGAATGAAAAATTGGACAAGAATGGCGCAACAAGGATTATTTTTGAAAAAATAACAGTTTAGTAGTTTTTAGGTCTCAAGTGCAGAGTTTTGGACTTAAAATGAATTTGTCCAAAACACAGATTGAGAAGAGACAGAAGCTGCGTTTTGCTTTCTTAATTCTGTGTCCAAAATAGAAGATACAATTTTGTGTTTAATGATACGGGGCGGATTAAGGGAGTCTTTGAACCTTAAAACGCAACAAAGATATGTGTTTTTGTTTTAACAAATTTTGTTTCATTAAGTGCTATGTTTTGTCCGGCTGAAAGCAAAGAAGCAGTCTTAGCACGTTGCATTTTGACGAAAGGAGTTCTAAAAGGAGCCTTTTGAACGAAAATGGGGATTTTGAGGTCGATTGAGAATTTTGTGATCTAATTTGAACGAAGATATATTCTGATTCAAAAGCAGATTTGGGAGAGCGATTCTGGTGGAAATAAGATTTGAATTTTTGAATTTGCAAATTAAAAGAGACCAGATCGAAAAAACAAGGAGAAGAGGAGAGAGGTCTGAAACGAGAAGGATAGAGAGAACTGGAAGGGGGAGGAGGCGGAGCCAGATTGGGTTTCTAGCCGACGACTATCAGATCGGGAGAGAGAGGACTGGGATTCAAGAACGAAAAACAAAACTTGATCGAAAACTATATCAGTGATTCACGATTTGAACCGGAAGAGAAAGAACGGAGACGAACGAAAAGAAAAGGAAATACAGAGAAGGAACAGAAAGGGGGGTTCTGGTTTTCATCTTCGAAAGGAACAAGACCCAGAATTTGACGCCAGGAAACCAAGGAAGTTGACCGAAAAATAGAGCTACAGTTCGTTAATTCTAAGCTGAATAGAGCAGAACAAAACAGCAAAGCTTTGGCATAGCAACAGGGCATTGAAATTTCAATTAGTATTGTTCTTGATTTTATTTTGTTCTGTTGATTGTTGCTGAGATTGAGTTGAGCTGATGAATTAATCCTTTGTTTACATTTGAGAATTTTGTGACTTTCAGTAGTGATGTTTGACAGGAAACTTACGTTGTTTACTCTACTCTGTTTATTATTCGAATTTGCTGATGTTGAGAGGTTGAATATGAATTGAGTTTTTATTTTGTGTCTGGATTTTGAGATGAATTCTGGAATCTACTTTGCAATTTGATTCGTTTGGTTATTCGATTGTTATTCGTTATTGCGATTTAATTGTGATAAATATTGTCTTGAATTAATATTTGCTAGCTTATTGATTAATGTCTGTTTTTGCATTGTGAGTTTGAGAAAACCACTTGTGAATTGATCACCCGCAGTTAAAAGGAGTTGCATGCAAACCTAGAGATAGGTAGACATAAATCCTCTGGATTGGAGTCAAATCTAATACTGGGGACTCATAAAACTATTAATGCAAGACTAGGGGTTTTAATTGGCCAAAAGCATTTCTACGCCCTTAAACTTTATCAACTTTTACATAAAGCCCCTCGGTGAAGTAATAGCAATATTAAGCCCCTAAAGTATGTGCGTGAATTACATGAAGCCCTTATTTAATAGAGTTAAAAATGCGTGTAATTCAAACAAACGATGAGCGTGTGAAGGGGGGTCAAAAGCATTTCGTGACCCTCAAACTTTATCAATTTTTTACATGAGGCCCTTCGGCGAAGTAATAGCAATATTAAACCCCTAAACTTATTAAAAATTATAAACGGGCCCTTTATTTAACAGACCTAACAGCACGTGTATAATAAACTAACGGGAGGCTCGTTAATGGATGTACAAGCTACAAAATGACGTTATTTTGAAATGGGTTAAGAAAAAAAAAATTATTTCCTCCATTCTTTTAAACATATTTGTTTTGTTTTATCATCATCATCACCACCACACCACCACTATCACCACCACTTTTTGCCTCTCTCTTCTTCATCATCACCACCTCACCACCATCATGGTAGTGGCTGGGAAATCAAAGCAAATTAACAAAGAACTTGCTAATTTTCAGTTGAAAATTAATAGAATAGCCATAAAAATAGAAAATGCAAACTAATTTCTTGTCAGTACTCTAGTATAATTTATAGATTAGATTCAAATTCTCACTCCAAACTAAATAATAATAATAATAATAATAATAATAATAATTATATGCATTGCTCCTTAGGGACGTAGATAAACCTGGGCTGAGCCCTCACCTTCATGCCATAGGTCTTCAAGTTAGGCCTGCCCTGCCCTACCACCATTGAGGTCTTCAAGCCACGGGTGACAAATTATACTAGAGTACTAGAGAGAAATTAGTTTGCATTTTTTATTTTTCTAGCTATTCTATTAATTTTCAAATGAAAATTAGCAATTTCTTTGCTAATTTGCTTTGATTTTCTGGCCACCACCGTGATGGTGGTGGGGTGATGATGAAGAAGAGAGAGGGGCAAAAAGTGGTGGTGTGTTGATGATGATGAAGAAGCAAAATGACTACTTTTAGAAGGATGGAGGAAATATTTTTTTTGCTAAACCCCTTTCAAAACGATGACTTTTTGTATCTTGCACATCCATTAACGCGCCTCCCGTTAGTTTGTTATACATGTGCTATTAGGTTTGCTAAATAAGGGGCCAGTGTATAACTTCTTATAAATTTAGGGGCTTAATATTGCTATTACTTCGCTGAGGGGCCTTATGTAAAAAATTGGTAAAGTTTGAGGGCCTCGAAATAAATTATAAAGCCCTTCACGCGCTCACTATTTATTTGAATTACACATATTTTTAACTCTATCAAATAAGGGTTTCGTGTAATTTAAGCAGATAATTTAAAGGCTTAATATTGCTATTACTTCAGCGAGGGGCCTTATGTAAAAATGAGATAAACTTCAAGGGCCTCGAAATGGTTTTGGCCATTTTAATTAGAACGAGAGTTAAATTAATCAACCTAGGATTAGACGTTAATTAGCTCGAGAGAGTGGTTAACATAATTTAGGAGTTCCTACGGTCCAACGATAATAACAATCAATTAATTCAAACGAGTCGAGTTTAAGTTTTAGGGGGATTCAAAATCTAGACACTGCTTGATAAATCTCTATTATTTTCTTTGGATTTTCTAAATTGAGTTACTGTTATTTCTTTTTGTTCATTGATTATTTTTAATTAATTTAATTCAAAACGCTTAATTCGTCGGCTAGATAATAGGAAGAGAGTTAGTACTAGTAATCGTTAGTCCCTGTGGGATACGACACTCGGTACTCCTGTAGCTATACTGTGGAACGATAGGTGCACTTGCCTATGGTATATGGCGTAG
Source organism: Croton laevigatus (assembly GCA_949640765.1). Classification (NCBI taxonomy): domain Eukaryota; kingdom Viridiplantae; phylum Streptophyta; class Magnoliopsida; order Malpighiales; family Euphorbiaceae; genus Croton; species Croton laevigatus. The sequence continues at coordinate 10,459 of CATIWJ010040256.1, read as the reverse complement.
TCGCTCGGATCAATATCAAACATTTCCTAAACCTTCCTCCCAGCGAGCTCGAGCTTAACATGCGGTTGGTCCCACCAGTTAGCAGGTCACCCGCTACACACGTGGCATCTTCTATAGTCACTTACCCGACAAGTGTAACACCCCTTAACCCGACTATCTACTAGCCGAGCTAAAGTGTGCCACATCGTACATTACATGGTATACAGAACATAGCTCACAATGGTTACAATAAAATAACATTAACTACAATGTGAAATATAAAATTTCTTTTCCTTAATCTGTTGGTCTTCTGCTTCCTAGCTTGTTCTTGCAGTATATGCCGTTTTACATATGCTGGTGAGCCTGACTCTACTCTGATTATTCTAGGTTCTTTACGTCTTTCTAATGCCTATAAGTTTAGCAGACACTAAACTTGCTAAGCGTTTCGCTTAGTGGGTACTTTACTTTTACTCATGTCAATTTTTTAACATAATATTTGCTTATATGGCAACGCATATGGCAAACATTAACACAGCTATGCATACAACGTACCACATATTCACTGCACAGCATCCATTCATTTGAACATTATAAAGCAAAGGTAAAGTACCAAACCTGATATCGTGTCGCATTCGCCCCTTGTTGTCCTACGCGTTTCCATAGGTAGATTCCTTTGCCATTTTCTAACAAATCAAAATTTAGTTAATTTTCTCACTTTACTATATAATTTCTCTAACGTTTCTTTTTATGCCTTTCTACTATGCTGTTACTTTAATTTCTTTTATTTATCTTTACTGTCTATATTTCATAATCTAACTCTTATTCTAGTACTAAATTATTCTTTAACATTATTCAGTTACACTAATTTTACTTCTGATATTTCCAATTGTCTTTCTATACTTAGCCATTTTACTCTCTTGATTTAACAAAAATTTCGCTAGAGTTTCGCATCACATTCAAATACCCGTGAATAGTAACGGCGACTATCATTGACAGTCCCTGTGACTATTCACTGAATCCTGCATAAAAATTCCTGTAAACACTTCGGCAACCTCCTTATACCCTCACTCCTTATATAGAATTTAAATCAATTTCACATTTCTATAATCAACGTGCAACATAGAATCCCAAGCAAACAGCTTACTAACTTAATCATATTTCTTTCGTCTGAGGTCCAAATGGAATGGTTCTTGATTCCTTAACTAGCTAACACATTTAGGTACAATATTTTCTTCTATCACACCATCAAATTATGTCCACAGCATATTCAAATTGTGAGCCTAAGTTATAAGTCATGTTCTGCCCAGACCTAAATTCCAGCTTGCACATCTATTTCTTATTCAACTATAACTTTTTTATTACTAATCCAATTAAGTTGCTTCTAATTTGTATAGTTCACTAACATACAGGGGAACAACTTTTCTTTTTACCTCTACTTTAAATTATGTTGTTAACTTAGTGAAATTACCATCGAAAGTTCATGTTTAATTTTGGTCGTGCACAAGGAACAACCTTCGGTTATTTAGGTATAACTTTTTACATACAAATTTTCTGCCAAAACTGTTTTACTGGATAAATTAGACATATAACCCTACATATTTCATGTTTTGCACTTCCTCAAATTCAGTCTCTATCAAGATCAAATAATTACTTGAATTTTGGTCTGCCCTACTTCCGGCCATAACTTTTGTTACATAAGTCCGGGTGCTTCTGGTCTATATTGTTAGCTAAGACATATATCTACAACTTCCATTTTTATCACATCTAACCTGCCGGAATTTCTGTTTGAACTTGGCCCTAAAATTATGCCAGAACATAAATTTCAGCTTCTTCCCATCTTATTTACTAAACATACAAGTCCTCTATATTCAATCCATCATCTCACGTTAATCAGCAAATCATTCATAATTAAAACCCTAGAATTTCAAAATTTCTACTTGATTTATCTCTTAACCTACTAATTAAATGAAGTAAATTAAAGTAAATATGGCTTATTTACCTTTGAAATCAATCTTCTCCTTGAAAACTTTTCTTGAAATTGGCCAAAATCCATTGCTTCTTCTTGGGCTAGGTGGTTTGGCCACCATGGAAGGAAGAAAAGGGAATTATGTTCTTGCAAAATGATGTGTATGTCCAATTTTTCAACATTATATATTTTTCATTTATTTTAATTTAATTAATTATTAATCCAATGGTTGTAATTTAATTTAACTATTATATTCAAAGGCTAGGATCTAGCCAAGTGTCAACTCTACATATTTTTACTTGATGAGAAAGTTCATGGTTCTATTTTTACTCTTACGAATAGCCTCCTTCATTTAGTAAAATATTGCAATTAGGTCCTCCTAAGGTCCTCACTTAGCCTAGTTGTCGTTCTTCGTTAATAACTTTTTGCATACTAGTCCAAATTCATTAATTCTTATGCCAAATGAAACTAAACATCTAAATATAGTCATATTAAAATCTCAAATCAATCCGAGTTATAAATAATATTTGGTGTTGCTATCCGCTGGACCAGTCGCACTGCCCGAGGCAGCCGGCGCACCGTCTACTAATTTCATCATAACTTCGTCCATACATGTCTAAATTAGGTGATTCTTGTTTCTATGTTTAACTAACACATAAAGGAACAACTTTCATGTTTTACACATTTATAAATAGGTCTTTTTTATGCCCGAAATCTAAATCGAACTCACAGGTTCTATATAAGTTAAATTTTTGTGTTTTTGCAGAATTCTCTGTATGTGCGATTCCAGAAATTACTGTAATCTCAACGTCTTGTGATTTATTTAATCTCAAGATCTCATATTTAATATATTGTCAAGGTTTAATACAATTTTTAGAAAAATTACATTTTAGTCCCTAACTTTTCACAAAATTACCGTTAGATCTTTTGACTTTTGAAGCCTTACTTCGCATCCCGGGTATGGTCGGTGCCTGTTTGTAGGCCTCTTGTAATTCATATCGCCGAATTTACGTATTTAGGATCGACTTCCCACGGAGGTCACCCATCCTGACTTGTACTGTGACATGAGCACATTTAACTTCGGAGATTCGGCCAATTTCTCCGCAATCCTTCCGAGTGCACGCGCCCGGACTGTATCATCTGAATCTGCATTAAGTATAGATTAAGCATAGAAAGAAATGCAATATTGTATTAATTATTAGTGTTTTATTGTTACAACATGTAATTTACAAATCATGAAGTTGAACGTTAGATAGTGTGTTTCCTAGCTCTTCTGTTGTTGTCTCTTCCAAATAGGGGTGGGCTTTTGGATAAGGGCAAAACAAGTAATTCGGGCAAAACAGGTAAAACCGGTAAGGTAATTCGGGTAAAACGGACAATTCGGGCAAAACGGGCAGCTGATTCGAGTACTAATCAGCTAGAAAATTTTTTGCCCGAATTATCCGTTTTGGCCGAATAATAAAACGACATCATTTTGTGTCCATTAGACTTTTTATTTGTTTCTTTCTTCCTTGTAACATCTGGTGTCTAAGGAAGTGGTTCGAACAAACAAAATCTGAGGAAGTGGAGCGGAAGGCGTGAAATTGTAAAAGTTAAACGTGCTCAGGTCACGGTAAAAAGTGGGTGACCTTTGGAGAAGTATTTGTAAATATGTAAATTATAGAAAAATAAGTTGTAGCAAGGCATGAGACGGATGTCAGTCACGCCCGGAAGGCAAGATAGGGCCCTGGAAGCCAACGGGACCAAATGATAATTTTCGGAAAGTCGGGGCCCAAAAGCGAAATTTTTTAAAAAATTGTATAGAAGCTCGTTAAGCTTGAAAATGCACTTCAGACAATAAATTTGATGATTAAATGAAGTACAGCAAAGTGGAATCGCCAAACTACTCAAGGCATGCCTATAGCTGGAATCGCATAATCGCGTAAGGGTGATTTTTGATAAATTGACCATATGGGGCCCAAGTGTAATTTTCCATGAAAAATTTGACTTAGTCAACACTCAAAAACAATGTTATAGAAAGATTCGCGACATTGAACTGGTCGCGAGAGTGTTCTCGGATTTTTCAGGGAATCGTATGTGCGTGAAGTTACGTCGAAAATACCGGCGGAGGACCTAAATGTAATTTACCTCATTAAGTCATGGAATTATCATATGTGGGTGGTTTTAGGTGCACTCAAAGTCAATTTGAAGGTTTGGAATGAAGGCTTCAATTCTAGCCTATAAAAGTGCATATTTTGACCTTTTCGACCAACCGAATTTTGAGCTTACGTACACGCGACCGCACCACGTCTATTTTTGCCTATAAATATCCCATCAAAGGCCAAAAATTGGCCATTTTTCCAGACCAAAGTCGGCAGCCAAGGGGGGAGGAAAACGAAGTTCTCTTAAGGTATGTTTAATGATTTTTAGTTAGTTTATGCATAGTTTGAGTTTCTAACCTAGATTAAGCACTTGATTTGCATCAAAACCATGTTATATGGGCTGTAATATATGAGGTAGGGGCTGTTGGTATTATATAGTTGGGTTAGAGATTAAGTTTGAATGTAAGAAGTAAGGTTTTAGGTAGTTTAAGAAGTAAGGTTTTAGGTAGTTTAACATGTAAATGTTACTAGTTTGACCAAAAAGCTTAAAAATCATTAGGTTTGATGCATGCCCTTCAACCTAGGGTTTATGTTCATATTGTAAATGATGTGTTTGTGTAGGAAAACAAAAAGAAAAGGAGGAGGGCAGCCCCTAAATTGGACAAGGAAGGCAAGAAACACAAGGTTTGGTACTTTAACTTTTGAATTTTACTTTGGCTTCAAAGAAATTTTGTTTTTGCATCAAATATTATGTCTATGCATGTTTGAAGTGCTAAACATATGTGGGACTTGAGCGGATATTTGCTTCGGTCATACGTGAAATTAATCGGTCGTTTTTTGGTAGCGGAACGTTGGAGTTGTCCAGTAGATACCTCCTGCTAAACAGTCCACTTCTGAGATTTTTAATAAATTCTAGAAAAACTTTCTTCAGCCAAATTTTTGATATGTTATGATCTAACAAGTCTAGTTTATGGGAAAAATATTTTTAAGCACGTTCAATTAAGTTTTTATGGTGAAAAAAATAAATTTCAAGACTGCAACCAGTGAAGCCGCAACATTGGAGCAGTCCATGTACGTGATTGATTTGGACCCAGTAAACAGCCCAGAAAATTCTGAAATTTTTATGGTAAATTATTTAAACATTGAACTAGCTTTTGTTAAAATTTTAGAATTTTTAGACTTGGGAATTATTTTATATGCAATCCCAAATTTGGAGCAGATTTATGAATCATTCTACAAAGCTTGACATCAATATATGTAAAAGTAAATATTTATGTGCTAAGTGTGTATTAAATAAGATATTTAATTATGATTATTTTCAAGCTCTACTTGGTTGGGTCGAACTCAGGAGTAAGGTTATGATGCATCATATGGGTATGTGTTATATGCTATATGATACGGCGCCATGTGATATGTGATACGTGAAATATGATTTCGATATGTGAAATGGGTAACACCCTATATGAGATATGAGATCCGGCCGGCTATTATGTGATATATATGATATGTGACAGGCCCTCATGTGATAATGTGAATTATGATAAACCCCAAGCCTTACCTCGGAGCGCCACCTACGACCAGTAGAGCAACACCAGTGGAAACTGTTTTATTATAAATTATAGTTGTGCATTTTACATGTTTTATTTTATCAAGTCACCCTTTTATTTTAAACGTCCATTTTTCATTTTATGCTATTCTTTTCAAATCGTTTAGTTAATCAAAAGTTAAAGTATCCACTAGGCACTAGTTGCTCAATGAGTTATTTTTCGTAACTCGCAGGTTAACCAGCATCAGCACTCCAGACAGCAGCATAACTCCAGGGTATAATTTTGTTATGTTTGTTATTAACAGTGGCATGTATAACTATGTGTGTATATGAATATTAAAGCATGTAACGTCTAATAAACTAATGGATATCTGGAAACTAGTATGTAATAAAGATCATACATCAGTTATTAATCAATGAACTACCTTTGGCTTGTATGAGCTAGGAATTTTAAAAATGTAAGTTTCCATGCAGGATTCAGTGAATAGTCACAAGGACTTTTCTTGTTAGTCGTTGTTACTATTCATGGGTTTTTACATGTGTAGCGAAGCTCTGGCGAAATTTTCGTAAAAATTGACCTAAAATTTGGTTAAGTTAAAAAAAAATTGTAGGTTCAAACTTGTAGTGCCGATACGAGCTATTCCGAAACTCCGACACCAAAGCTAAGTCAATAGTGCCTCTTATAGGCTTGGTTCTCCAAGTCTATATGGGGTGTTACATTCCTTCTATCAATTTATTTTCATTTTGGGGTATCAATAAATGAACTAATTCTGTATTAAGATAATGGGTTCGGTTTATGGATTGAAGGCAAACTAATCCAATTTTTTTCTTTTTTAAGAAGCAAATTTTTCTTCATCTTCTAACTGCTATGTTTGTGAAATGAAGACGGAAGCAAGTGAATAAAACTAAAACTTGTGATATTCATATGTAATGTATTTAATTTTGCATATGACGTGATTCCTGTTAGCTCTTATGATTATGTAATTATGTTGGAGTTGATGATGAATTTTTGTTTGTAATTTTTAATTCGGGTAGACATTCTAATTTGGGCAAAATGAGTAAAGAAAAAAAAATCAGAAATATGCTAACTCGGGCAAGGATCGGGCAAAAATTACCCGATCTGCCCGAATACTCACCTCTACTTCCAGAGGTTGCCTTTTGCTGTCTTCAACACAACAGCATGAGTTCCTTTCGTCATCAATAGCCACCATCTGCCCTTCACCTATGAGGTTGCCATATGTGGAGGAATACCTAGCATTTCTAAAGGATTTTATACAACGAATATATAAATAAATTAGGAATAAACATAAATACCTCTAGTATTGATGAATGAATTCCCACGAGCGAAAGTGGAAGTGATCACCGAATTGAGTATGCTGTGCCATCTATAGAATATGAAATCTTATAGCGCTGTTTCACGATCTAAGAGCTTCAAGACGTAGAGATTTGAGGAGCTAAGTGATGGGAGAGAGAAAACCAAATTTCTCTTGGGTAGCTACTGCAGACAAGTTCTACGTAATATTGTGTTCTCTTATCCCTAATATCTTATTAGGGGGGTTTATATATGTGTTGGGCTATTAGGGTTACCCATTTAACACTTTTATCCATCACAACTTGGTTGGGTCTACCAATGACCCATAAGTCATAGGCAGATCTTAATTAATTAAAACTTGATATTTAATTAATTCCAACATCTCCCACTCACACATGACTGATCTCATATCCGTCATATCCAATCTCAAATCATAAAAGCAAATAAATCGTGTGACCAGCATACTTTGAGAGCTCAAATGTCGTACACCTGTTAGGGATAATGGTTCTTTCATTATCAAGAACATATGCCTTACCTGTAACACCCCTTATAAGCTTACCTCAGTATACATGGTGTTCGAGTCGGTTACCTAAACATACCTTTGATACTTAAACAAAAGTAATCGCAACGTTATCATCTCTATCAAACATGCATCCACATCATAACTAAATAACTTACAATATTACATATAATCATCATAATTACAAGGATTCCAAAGTCCAAAAGAATATAATTACACATCTATAATCATTCCTAATTGTTTCATGTACATACTGGATCTAGGAATAACAAAATAACCAAAAGTAATACCTAAAAGAATGTATTGGTGTACTGAGAAGGACCGGCTATGACAATCACAATAATAAATATTCATAAGTTTTGTCTTTTTTTATACTATTTGAATGTAAAAGAACAGATTTTTGAATGATCTACTTTAATATGCTTGGGATGGAAAAAAGTAGATCAAGGTATATATTAAATTAGACAGGATTTTCTTTTATCTTTTAGTAGGTAATAGAAATCAATTTTTTTTTTGTTTTGTTATGTTATATGATAGATAAATAGATTTATCGACTCCCACCAAATATATCTTTCTTATTTCTTATAGTACAGTGACGGTATCAACTCCTATGGTCATATTTTATTCTATTCAAGAGAAAAAAAATAAAATAGTAAAATAGAAATTATCTTGGTATTTGTCAAACGTTCATTCAAATCATTATTTTAGCTCTAGTAGCACTCGAAAGAACTCGACAATAAGAATCGGGGCCCTATGTATATCCCGTATAGCCATTTATAGACTAATACGCTGATACCGTAGGTTATATAATCTCATTCTTATCCAACACGTATTCCGTATAGCCATTTATAGACTATAACGCTAATACTGTTTCTATATATATCATCATTCGTATCAATATCATATCATTTCCGCAGTTTAACCCTACGATGTAGCGTATTCTTATCACTAGTGTTCTAAAGTGAGCCACATGAGCATTTAAACCAAATAATCACTTACAATGCAAATACAATTACATGCTCGTCATTTAATCCTCATTCTCAATCAATTCTCATAATACATTTTCTCATATCCATTATTAATCATCATATATAAATGTTGTGTTTCAAGAGCAATTCTCATTTCGTTTAAATTCCGTAAAGTTCATTTGAAAATCTATCTGAAAAGTTATGACCATCGTGCACGCTACCTTGGTCGCGAGCGCGAGGCCTTCTTTTCTTGTTATCGTCGCGAACGCGGCCTTCACAAGGTATGTGATGGTCGCGGACGTGCTGGGAAAAACAGGCAGTCGTGAGCGTGACAACCACATGAGCGTGATCATCACGTGCGCGATGAATGCCCCAATTAAATTCTAACTCTCCACAAAGTACTTGAGAGCTCGATAACCACACCGAGGTGTGACAGTCGCGAGGACGACACCTGTGCGGCCAGACGGGTTTTTCATTCGTTTTCAAAACCAATTTTCAAATCAATTCAAATACTTAACTCCAACACATAGTTCATAACAAATATGTTTAATAGGATTTATTTTAAGAGAAAAATTCAAGAGACTTATAGCTTAATTCAAATCCTCATTAAATTCAACACATTATTCAAAATTTCAAGAATATTAAAATAAATCTTTAAGTAAAAGTTTGGTTAAAGCATCAAACCTCACAATGTGAGCTTCCACTAAGCTCAACCAAGCTCTTTACCCTTCTCCTTGTTCTTAATCTCCAAGTCTAGCAACAAAATACATACTTTTAGTTTTCTAATCACAAAACTATTAAATCCCCTACTCTTACTTCTAGGGTTTCTATTATATATAGAATTTAAACTAACCCTAACTTGATTTATGCGTCCCTTAACCATCTTTGACATAAACATCAAGGAATCTAACTTATTTCACTAACCCTAACCATTTACCCTTACCTCTTATATATGTAGCTTCCTCATTATGACTTCTTATGACTAACTCTTGGAGAAACTCCCTTAGTTTAGCAAGGAGAGGCCGGCTTGGGTTTGTTGATGAGTGGGAAGGATGAAGATGTTAGGGCTTAGGGTTGGTGTTTAGAGATACAAAGAAGGAAGAATGGTCTAACATCCCGTTCTTCTATAAGATAGTAATTTGTGAGTTGTTGTTAGCTAATGGTATTTCCGTAGGAGTTCCGGGTTTCGAGTCGTGGAAGCGTTGGAGTCGACCTCCGAATCCGTGCTAGCGTCAGATGGGTTAAAAGGTAAATTTTCCATGTTGCCATCTAGTGTTATGAGTTGGGTAGAAGAGGTGTTGGGCTAATTAGATAGTTGGGCTAAATTATTAAAGTTGGGCTTAAAAAAAAATATATATATATATAGCCAATAATGTAGGATACCGACTTTGACCCGTAATGTAGCGTCTCTTCTAGACTCATTTGTGGGCCTAGAAGGGGTGTTACACCTCTAATCTAAACCTTCTTCTTTCACTTGCATGTTTAACGCACGTCTAACCACTAGCATTTCACCATGTTCAGCATTCAAAACATTATAATCTTGCTCATCACAATCATAATCATCATGCAATTCATTAATTTCATCATCACTATGGTCAGAATCAGACACAATCTCACCATCATTAGTAGCAACCATAACTCTTCTATTTGGACATTGTGAAGCAATATGTCCCTTACCTAAGCATTTAAAGCATTTTATATCTCTACTAGGAGTAGTTTTAGAAGGCATACCAGCTGCTTGCTTAGTTGCACTACCACTGGTTGGGCCGAATGGTAAAAGGGAGCCTAAAGTGCTACTTTTTGTATCTTAAAATTTTGAATGCCTAAACTTCTAAATTTTTAAATGAAATCTTATAAGTGCCTTACCAACACTTAAAGGGATGTATAAGACCCATTTAGTGATACGAATCCAATAACGAAGGAAAATCCACCCTCTATAACACCCGTTGCTTAACAAAGCAAGAACGCTAATGATCGAAGGATTTGAGGAACGAAGTCAGAAGAACGCCACAACGTAGTTGATAAGTAGATCTGAATTCGTGACACTACACCATATTTGGTCTAAGGCAACGGTAATGTAGCAACGG
>CATIWJ010040188.1:0-11446 GCA_949640765.1 Croton laevigatus | reverse complement strand
ATGGATTTGGATGATACTCCAAAAATATTTATTTTGCTCTACTTAGGAGAGTTGAACTAGTGTGATAAGGGTGTGATGCATCATATACTGAGCAGTACTGCGACCAACTAAGTTAGACTTGAGTCAAACTTTGGATAATACTGAACAGAGCCTGCGATCAGGTCCGATTTTCGGTTACACTTTGAAATTTTGGATTTGGCCATTAATATAATAATTGATTTCAGTCAAAATAGGATATTCCGGCTACGGCCTAGAGCTATCCAAAACTCCTAGAGTTATCCGAAACTCTACAATAAATACAGTAGCTTTATCCCTAAGTTCACTAAAGTCCTAGTAGAGCCACTTGAATAATTGAAACAAGTAAATTTGACATTGATTTGTGTATTATTTATTTTTGAATGAGTTGAATGTTATTTTAATATTTATTATTGAATTAATTTCATCAAATGTATATTTACTTTTATTAAAAGATTAATTGTTGCATTTAAATTTTAAATTACACGAAAATATTATTATTGTTATTTTATAGTTAAAAGTATCCACTGAACGAAATCGCTCAGCAAATTTGGTTCATTCTAAACTTGTAGGTTTTTTGAAAGACGCGAGAAGAATGAATACAATCAAATAGTATCATGCTCACCAGAATTATTTAGCAAGGCATATACTATGAGGTTAAGTCAAAGAATAGAAAAAAAAGCTGGAATTAAATTTTATTTATTCAATGTTGTGAATTATGTAAATTATATTTTAATCAAGTTCAAAATTATATTCTGTATACCATGTAACATGAAATGTGGCGCAACTTGGTTTGACCATAAACGATCGGATTAAGGGGTGCTACATAAATGCTCTTATTTCAATGTATAGTATAGTAGGTGCTATGATTGTAGTGATAGGCATTGATCAGGATTTTAATTAGGATTTATTATGAAATTTTAGCATTAATAATAATAGCTTGTACTCATGTTAGTTTTTGGAATCTATGAAAACTGATAAGGGGCCTCATTTTCATTATTAGAACAGTGCCTCCAAAAAGTTTGAGACGACCCTAGTAAATATTTGGCATGTATAAAAATAAATGCTACTCTAACTATGTCTGTAAGATAATATCTAAAATGTATGTAAAATAAATAAATGTACTCTGATGTAATTATAAATGGACGTAGATATTTATGTATGTCTTTATTTAGTAGTTAACGGAGTTAAAATGGTCGTAGCACCTCGGTCTGTCTTATTCATAAGTTGGATTTTGGGTGTTACAAGTCCCACAACAGAACCATTGTTATTAAGTTTCCAGGGAACAGAGAAATGAAAAATGTACCTGACATTTCTGATTTTTTAACACAAGTTCCCATTTCATATAATGCTCTTTTATCCCCATGATATATTACCCATAGCTCTGCTTAAGAATAAATTTGTATTTGGAAAGTATTAGTCTTTAAGCAATGTTGTTAGCAATGATTCAGGATTTTTTAAAATTCTTCAACTTTGTTTAGCTAAAAGCGGCATATTCATTCCTTTCCATTCCCTATAGCCTAAACCACCTTCACTCTTACTCAAGCACATTTTTTCCAAATTATCCAGCAAATCTTCTTTTTCTGTTCCTTTTGACCCTACTAGTAATATCTAATCATGGAGTTTATCTCTTCAGTTAAAAACTTTGGAACTCTGAAACATGAAAAAGCAAACAATGGAATCGCTACAATGACAAACTTTAATAGCACCTCTCTGTTTGCATGTGAAAGAAATTTTTCCTTCTAACCATTCAATCGGATTCTAACCCTATCTCAAATTTGCTGGAAGATTTCGCATTTTGACCTTCTGATAACTGCAGGCATCCCTAAATATTTGTCAAAAATATCCACCTTATCTATCCTCATATGTCTTGCAAGTCTTCACTTAGAGTCTGGAGGAGTGTTTTAGAAGAGAGCAATATTGGAATTTTCCAGATTAATCATTTGGCCACTATTGATACTATATTTTTCCAACACATTCTTTAATCTAGCTATTTCTCTCAAGTCCGCTTTGCTGAAGAAGAGCGAGTCATCCGCAAACATTAAGTGAGAAATCTTAAAAAGTACCTATTCAGTTGGATTCTTGATAATGATCCCTCACCCATTGCTTTATGAATTAAACAAGATAATCCCTCCATACATATGAGAAAGAGAAGAGGAGAAATTAGGTCACCTTGCCTAATACCTCATGATGGTTTAAGAAAACTATATCTCTCCCCATTTATCTTAAACGAATAGGTCACTGAAGTCACACATGCCATGATCCATTCAATCCATGTTGCATTGGACCCTAGCGCTATCATTGTTGCCTTTAAAAAATTCCATTCAACACATTCATAAGTTTTGATAATGTCCAACTTCATCATAAAGCTACAATGTTTTCCTCCCTTCTTATTTAGAAGATAACGAGTGATCTCATATGCTACCAGAATATTGTTAATGATGAGTCTACCTTTGATAAAACCACTTTGATTTTTTGAGATAATTATCCCAATAATGCTTTGAAGTCTCTCTGTTAAGATTTTGGAGATAATTTTATAAGTAACATTACAAAGACCAATTGGCCTAAGATCTTTAACTGTAATCACATTAGAGACTTTTAGCACCAAAGTGATTATTATATAATTCATGCTCTGAAGCATTTTTCCTGGAAAAAAAAAAAAGCTTTTAACAACATTAATAATGGACCAATAACTTTGAATAAAACAAGCTGTTATACCATCGTTCCCAGGCACTTTTGAAGGATTGATGGCAAAGGCTACCTTTCTAATTTCATTGCCAGTTACTATGCAATTAGGAATTCATTCATGACCTCGGTAACTTTAGCTGGAATCTTGCAATCTGATAAGTCAATTGAGTCATTGTTGGATGACTGATAAATACCCTGAAAGTAATCAAGAACAATCTTGACAATTGCTTTTTGCTTGTCGCCCAAGTTCCTTATGTGTTCTTCAACTCCAAAATTCTATTAATTCTTTTTCGATGTTTAACTTGGTAATGAAAATAGGAGGTATTTTTATCTCCCAACATTATCAAATTATTTTTTAACTTCTGCACCTAAAAAATCTCTTCTTCATTAATCTATTTCCACAACTCCTTTTCTTTTTCAAGAATGGCCTCTATAGGGTAATTTGATTCATTTTTTAGCTAAGCTATCTTACCCTATATCTCTTTAATTTTCTTCTACACTTGTGGCTTGTTAGCTCGAATCCAGTCCACTATTCTATGCCTGCAGCACTTAAGTTTGGAATGAAGTTTAAACATTGCAAAGCCATACACCCTCTGTTGTTAAGCCTCTTGCACGACTTGTTTAATTTCCTGATTACCATCCAGCCTCTTATCAAAGCAGTAGAATCTCTTCGATTTCCAATCAACTCCATAGAGGTTTAATAATAATGGCCTATAATCCAAGCCATTGTCTTCCAAGTGCTATAAGATCTAACCATCCAGCTAAGACCAAGACCTCTATTAAGCAGTTCTCTAATACTACCTCCATATTTTTTTATTCTTTATATTTCAAACAGCATAATTAGATTCAAGTTTGGTGTTAATAGTTTGATGGGTTGAGTTAGGTAGATTAAAGTATGTTTAGCTTAGTTATAAAATATGATTACTGTATTTTAGTTATATATAAATACTACCTCCAATTTTTTCATTTTTTTACACCCTAAAAATACAAATACCAATACAAACCTACTTTCACTAATATCAATACAGAAATAATATAAATAATTATCAACATTTTACAACACTTACTTTTTCACCAATACCAATAGATAAATAATAATAAACAATTACAAAACCTACCCAAAATTTACCCCAAAAGGAAACGTAAAGAATTGAAAAAACTTGCCAAAAACGGAAACGTAAAGAATTGAAAAAATTGGAGGTAGTAATATTTTAATCCACCTAATACAGCCCATCAAACTATCAACACTAAACTTGAATTTAATCATGCTGTTTGAAATGTAAAGAATAAAAAAAAATGGAGATAGTATTAGCACTACCCTTCCTTTTATTATTCCATGTGAATTTATCACCCATATAGCCCATATCTTGTAATCTCTAGTTGCTGACAAAATCATTGAAATACAACATACTCTTATTATTATTGCAGCTACCTCCACTCTTCTCATTTGCATGCAAATTATAATTAAAATTCCCAATCAAAAATATCTTAAATATAAAGAAGAATAATAATTCATTAGAATATTAAGCTGCATACATTTTTCAGTTTCATATATGTTCACATAGGCAAAAATTAATTCCTAACTAATATTTACCCCTCCCATAGCAATTCTGCAATGTACAAAAAAGTTATTGTATTTAACAATTAAACAACCAACATAGTCTTTCCGAGCAACTAAGAGCCCTTTCGTTTTGTTCTTTACAAGGACAATAGAAACATTCTGATAATGAAGATTTCTTAGTTTCCTAAACTCAAAACCTTCATTATTCTTTATCTTAGATAAAGCAATTAAAGGAGGAGTATAACGAGCAACTACCTTCTTTAAATTTTGAACTGTCAAGGTATTACCAAGTCCTTGACAGTTCCAAAAAACATAATGCGTCATAAGGCTGGCTACCTCCACCCTTTCTTCCAAAAAGTTTAATTTATGCTTTTTGCTTGAGTTATCAACTTCTGCTACACACTCTAACATTGCCTCACATTTTTCCCCACAACCTCCCATCTGATTTACTTCCTTCTCCACCTTATTATCATTAGAAATAGAGGCCTTTTCCATTCTTTTCCACTTTTTCTGAGTTCCAGGACTTACTTCCCTTGTAGCAGCTTGACAAAAAACTTCCTGGCTAAACTCTTCCTGCTGAACTTCTTTAAATTCTTTACTAGCCTTCTAGACCATTTCTTTTAAAGGAATAGGAAGTAAAGCAACACTGTCCATAGGGACAGTAAGGGAGGTGGGTTCCAAAATTGGAGGGTATAGGGGGATTCTAGTTTACGATGCTGGTGTATGAAAGGAAAGCTTGTTGAATGGAGAAGGGAATGGGGTGTTGAGGCTCTGACGAAGGAAATATCGAAGGCTTTCTCGATGGTTAGTGGAATGTTGTTGAAGATTGAGTCATTTCTGAACTTCGAAATCATCCAGAAGAACATAAAGTTCCAGAATTTGAAAAGAGGACCGTCTTCAAGCTTTTTTTTAATACGCAAGAGGCTACCATATAACTGGGTAACATGCTGTTTTAATCTCAAACTTTTATTTCTCTCTACAATCTTCTCCTGATTTTATTTCTAATTTCATTATATTTGGAATTTTTGCTATTAATTATTTAAAGACTTGTGCGGTACGCATGATCAATGATTGTCATACTTTATTAATGTACAACCCTTGATTTCTTAGATAAATGACTCAATTGTAAAAATTTGCATGGTGGTTATTGAGAAGTTTGGATTGTTTAGCCAATAGTATAAAGAATCTAAGGTAATTGATTAATAAATTGCCAATATTTTCTGCTGTTGTTTCACAAGATTTCTTTAATTTGTAGACTGACTGGGTTTTCAATGAAACCTTCAACTTATGCTCTCATGTTTGGGCCTTTATTTGTGTTAGTCCTTCTTTTAGTTGTCTTATTGTTGCCACTGCTTCACTTTTGCATTATTGAAATAAGGTCTGTATTTATAAGAAACCTTCATTGCTTGTGTAAAAAAGATTACCACTAATCACAATTGTAATTTGGAGTTATATAAAAAGCATTGAATTGCTTTTATTATAAAAAACAACTTCATTATATTATGCTTTTTAACTGAGAAATACTAATTGAATTAATAATTTTTTTGGTAAATATCTTTTGTTCATAACTAGAAAATAATTCAACTAGATACTACTATGAGTTGAATTTGTTGGAGTTGTATATATTGTATTCAATAAGCAATGTTTGTAAGTAATTCTCGTGGGATGCGGCTTGTGGTTCGGTGCAGTCGAACCACATTCTGTTCAGCCCTACTAAGTAGTTTATAATTAATTTACATCTAGCTTACGAGTATAAATTTTATTCATTCAAGTTGACATTTGGATTACAATTAGTTTATACAATTTATAAATCTTCTATTTTGCTTTATTCAATTTTACTACTCTCTAATTCTTCTTGAACATTATATCCATAAGTCTAAAGAGGGCCAGCTGTAGATCTGGAAACAATATCTTTTTATAACTAATATGCAATTTTGTTAGTAATTTTCAATTCTAAGCATATCTTACGAACATTTCTCAAATTAAGATTAAAAAAAAAAAGTTGTAAGTTTTTAAAAGATACCCTTTTTTATAATTTAAACAACAACACCTATTTTACTTAAATTTTTTAAGGAAATGATTTTTTTCCATCACACGAATGAAATTGCTATCCTACCATGATGGATGGGGTGCTTCTTTGACTCGCAATATAAGTATATCGACCGCACTTTTCAAATCTACTCTTAGAATATTTAGTTTTGTATGATTTGGTTAGATCTGGCGATCGTCACAACTTAAGGCCAAATTTGACTAGTCCCGGGGTCGCATTTTCTATGTTACAGTCACAACTATCACTAGTTTTACAAAAATAAAAACTTAAATCAATCGATAAATAATTAAAGTTTCTACATAACAGCATATAAACAAGATTAGATAGGCATATAATTGAATTCAACAGACATTGTCCAGAATAAAAAAATGGAGTTAATAGAGGTGCTTTGCATTATTTATTTTGGGCCAAAACAAAATTAATTAGCACACCCACTTCATAGTAGCAAAAATTTTAGATCCAATTACAAAATGTTACATCCTGCTGTACATCTTTGTACATTACATGTCTTATAAATTATAATTTTATTTGCATTATAATTTATTTACATCCAACAAAATTAATTTGGATTAGACGAATGTACAACTGCATGCTGGAAATTTAAGTGCATGTTGATCAGAATTGAATAGAAATATGAAATTTTTTATGGAAGCCTATCAAGTATGTACTGTGATTATAAATTTTTTTTCCCCTTCATGGTTGATTGATGCTATATGGTAAAAAACGTGTCTGACTCCTCTTTGGAATGAAGCTCTCGTGGGTTTTAGGGTTGAGCAGTTTATTCGGGATAACCATAAACGAAAGGATGCTGGATTTGATACCTACTTGTATTAGAGAAGATAGACCTCATACGGAGTTCGCATCAAGACATTGAGGAAAGATTGGGCAATTGTGCATCATATTATTATGGGAGCAATAATTTATCTTATTAGTAAAATGCCTGAATTTTATTTTATTTTTTGTATGCATTCTCAAGGATATGAATTGAATAGGCCAAATACTAAAAATCATAAAGATGTATGCGAATAATTCGTATTGGACAGTTAAAAAATCAAATACTATATTTATTGATAAATTTAACTATTTATTTATTTGTGCCTTGAGAGAAAAAAAAAAGGTGTCTTTATGTTTTCATGTTTTACTATTAGTTTTTGGATTTTAAAACTGCTTTTTCCCGTCACAATTTAAACTCGACTTCATTCTATCGTTGCCCATGCTCTGACCGCAACGTTGAAAATCATTTTTAGTATTGTACTCATAAACTAAAAGCTTAAAGAAGAATTGACTAGCTAGATTGCTTGGATGTTCTGGACTTTTTGACAAAGCATATAGTTGCAATTGTAGCAAGGAATGCTCATGGTAATTTTGTAGATTGGTCTGTTCAGAAAATGGAGTTTGTGCCAACCATGCTGGAAGCTTTAGCAGTTTTATAGGTAGTACAAATGATAAAGAGTAAAACAATGGCAAAACTGCATAGTGAAAGGGGATTCTAAAGCTATTTTTTATGCTTTAAGTGGAGAAACTTTAACTCATATCATTTTCAATGTAATTATTGATAATACTTTAGAATTGGTTAAAAGATGTTAATAGAATCTCTTTTCAGACTTGTTCCTAAAAGGGCTAACTCATTCACTCATGTCTTAGCTAGGAAAGAGTTTGAATATAGTTTTAGATTGAATGTTTTTGCTTAGTTAAAACTATTATGTAGCTTATAATTTTTTTTTTTTTTTTTTGAAAATTAATAATGTAGCTTATAATTGATATAGTATGAATTTTTTCTTAAAGGAAAAAAAAAAAAAAGAAAGAATGCCATTTAGAACTTGAAAACATTCATTTCAAAATAATCGAGAAATAGATGCTAATGTTTTGGAGAAAAAGAGTAAGATTTAAGCAAGTATTTACTGAAAATTATCAATCTTAGTGGTAAAATTTCCAAAAATTTTCTACTATTAGTAAAACTAATTCAATTGATTACAATTTCTAATTTTCACAATCCTATGAACAGTGGCATAACCAGAACCAATTTTTAGTAGGTCAAATTTCAACTTGATTAGATCAGTTTAACTGGATTTTTTACTTCTTTTAAACCGGCACTATTATTAGTGAAAAAAATTATAATGTAAGTCAATAAGTATTAATTAACTAAATGAACAAATTTAACAATTTCACCTAATATTCTATTGAATTTCACCTAATGTTCTATTGTTCAATTTTTTTTTTTCTCGGTTTCCATTGTTGAATCTAATTGAATTAAATAAGTTTAAAGTTCAAGTAGGAAAAAAAAAAAAGAGAGAGACAAAGAAGCTACACATAGCAGTGGAAAACGTGCCTAAGGCAAGAGATGTGGTTATTTTATGAATAAAAAATTATATATGGGAAAGTTAAAAGTGGAGTCAATTTAGTAAGGTCCATGGGCTCTCTGAGAAATAGATGTTCATTTTATTAGGTGAGGTCAATTTTTAATTAATAAAATATTATATATGGGGTCAATTTTTTTCTACAAATAAGTGAAATTTTAAATCTAGTAAAGTTTAAATAAACCCATTTGAACTCACTTGGCTACGTCACAGCCTATAAAATTATTGAGGACATAAGGAAAAGTGGAAATATTAAGCATAAATTTTTACAACTCTGTGTGATATTCACGACCTTTAGAAAGAGAAAAGATATTGGGCACAAATTTTACAACCCTATGAAAAATTGGCCATATTGATAGAAATTTTGCGCAACACAGTGAAAATATTTACGCTTTGGAAAAGAGAATAAATATTGGGTAGAAATTTTACAACTATATAGAATTATACACGACCTGTGAAAAGTGACTATATTGAACAGAAATTTTCACAACATATGTAGAAATATGTATTACCTGTGCGAATACATCTTTTGTTACAATTTTTTTTTATAATTTATATACCTTTTATTTTATAAATAATTTAAAGACTATAATGAAATTAATTATAAATATTAATATATAAACATATAAATCATATATATATATATATATATATTTTTTTTTTTTTTTTTTTTTTTTAACACCTGAGGAGGTTAGGTTGGCAGTGTTTGAGATGGGTCCTTCTAAAGCTCCGGGTAAAGATTCAATCCTTTTTTTTCCAACAGAATTGGAATGTGGTTGGTGCTAATGTTGTTAATTTAGTAGAATTGGAATGTGGTTGGTTCTAGTGTTATGAATTTAGTGGATTTCGTGTTCAAAGGCAGTTTTGATTTGTTTTTTTATTAATGAGACTACGATTGTTCTACTTCCACAAGTGGCATCGCCGAATTATATTTCTGAATTTCGACCTATTATCCTGAATAACATCATTTGCAAGGTGGTTACAAAGGTTATTACTAATCGGCTAAAGCATGTTAAGCTTGTTGGTGAGAAGCAGACTAGTTTTGTACCTGGACCGAACATCACGGATAATATTATCCTTGCCCAGGAAGTAACTCACTTGATAAGGAATAAAAGGAGTGGTATGTACCAAAAAAAAAATAAAAGGAGTGGTAAGAGGTCAATGGCCATCAAGGTTGATCTTGAGAAAGCATATGATAGGCTTGGATGGGCATTCATTGAGGAAACTCTCATGTTAGCTGGAATTCTGTGCTCCCGTGTTGCTATTATTATGCACTGTATTAAATCTACCAGAGGTTTAGGGGCTCGGTTTGAGAAGGTTGCAGCTGTCTAATGATTCTTTTCCTTATGAAATTAGTTTGGATTATGTTGTCTAATAAATCTAAATTATGGGTTCAGGTCAAAGCCGCTAAATATGGGTGGTGGATTTTCATTCTCCTAAGCATTTTTTAATTGCTAATTGTTCATGGCTTTGGAAGAATTTAGTGAGAGTTTGACCGTTGTTATTAGAAGGCATTTGTTGGAGTGTGGGGAATGGGAAGTCGGTGTTATTTTGGGAATATCCTTGGCTGCCGGATTTAGGGCCGCGTAAATTCCTAGCTCTTGCTCTAATTAGTCAGTTGTGAGACCTATTTCTAAGTATTTGGATAGTAATGGTGGGTGGAAGCGGCAAATCTTTGCGCATTTGCTACCTAATTTGGTACTGTAGCGGATTGCTTCTGTATGCATTCTATTATATGAGGGTATCGAAGATGAACTTTTCTGGAGGCTTACTCTGTCTAGTCGATTTTCCATTAAGTCGGCGTATATAGTCTCTTGGAAAAGCCTTCTATGAATCTAAGACAGAATGTTTGGTCTGTTGTTTGGCGATGGAATGGCTCGCAACAAATCCGTAGTTTTTTGTAGCTGGTAGTTGATGGTCGATTACTTACAGACTTGGAAACTTGGAGCGGGTTTGCAGTGGATCCTCTTTGTCCAATTTGTGGGGTGGAGGAGGAATCTGTTATGTATGCTTTGCGTGATTGTATATATGCTAAAGTAATTGGGAATTTGATTTCGTCTTCACCATCTATTGATATGGTAAGTTGGATTGAGAGGAACTTTGTTGCGGACAACTTGGTGCAAGGTGTATCCTGGAACAATTTATTTGCGATTTGTCGTTGGAAAATTTGGAACTGGCAAAATTGGCCACTAAATTCTGGTTGTTTCCTTCAGCAATTGACATTGCAGTTGTGTGGTAATGATTTAATGTCTTCGTCTAATGTTGCAAGACAGGAAAGGCATATTGCTTGGGTGTGCCCTCGTCCGGGTTGGGTCAAGTTATACACCGACGGTTCATGTTTGCAGGGTGGTGTGTTTCAAGATCATATCGGCAAGTGATTAATAAATTGGGTATTTGCTCTTTTTTCCAAGCCGAATTGTGGGGTTTGTTACATGGGCTTCGTTTTGCTTGGGAAAGAGGATATCATTGAATTTTGATTAGGATGGGCCTGGATGGCGGCGGAGATACATTTTTCATCTCCATCCCACGTATATAAGTTGTTCCCCATCCCCATCTTATTCACGGGGATAATTTTCTCCCATCCCCATCTCCATGTAGATCCCCATTTTCGTGGGTTGCCCAATCCCCGTTTTTTTTTTTTTTGAAAAAATATTAATATTAATTTTATTTAATTATTGGATCACAAAATATAAAAATAATACTTTTAATTTATATACTATAAACTAATAAAGAAAATGATATATTAATAATTCATAGAATTTAAAATAACTATTA
>CATIWJ010040174.1:0-12470 GCA_949640765.1 Croton laevigatus | reverse complement strand
TTTAAAATATACAATAAATTGATAACTATCTTATTAAGAGCAATTAGATCGTTTTACAAAAAAAAAAAGAAGCTACTGCCTCCGTTTTCATGAGATGTTTACATTTCCGTTTTTGGGTGTTTTATTGAGTTGTTTACATTTTCATTTATAGTAAGTTTTGTAATTGTTTATTATTAATTTTTATTGATATTGATGAAAAAGTAAGTTTTTTAAAGGGTTAGTAATTGTTTATTATTATTTCTGTATTGGTATTGGTGAAAAGTGAGTTTGTATTGGTATTGGTGAAATAGTGAATGTAAAGAAATGAAAAAAAACAGAGGTAGTATTAGATAAAAATTCATTTTGACAACTTAACTATATTAGCTATATAGAATTTTGTTTCAGTTGTTGTTTTTGTGTGGTGTAAACTCAACGAATCGAATGTTATTTGTAGAATTAACTTTTTACAAAATTAATTACAAAATTAATTATTTCTAACATTTTGAAAACATATTTTTTAATCCACAAATATTTATTAATTTATTAATTCCTTTGTTCTAGCATGCTCGCGGCATGTTGAATACATTTGCTTTGATTGAATGCTAGACTTGAAAAATTGTAGATAAAAGATTTTAAAGTCACATAATTAGAACATCCATTAAGAATACATTATTTTTTTTTAACAGCAAATTAGTTTTTATTAATCATAAAAATTATTTGCCCTTTTTGTGCTAAATTCTTTGTAGCTGATTTTGTAGTAGTTTTTTTTCATCTGCTATTAGGGGTGTGTAAAACCGGACCGAAACCGATATCCGAACTGGAACTGAACCGAACCGAATATTTAATTTTTGTTTGTTTGTTTTTTTAGGGAAGATTATTTAATTTTTGTCATATATTTTCTATATAAAATGCTAAATGAGTATGTTCTTTTTTTTTTTCCCTGAAACTACGACTAGTAGTTCCTTAATTTAAATTTCTTTTTTCCCTCTTTTTATATAATTCTTAATGTAACTGCAAAGTTGAATAAAAAAATTATAATACTATTCAAAAGAGTATAATATAAAAAATAGTTAATGCAAATTGAATAAAAAAAATTATAGTACTGTTCAAAAGAGTGTAATATAAAAAATAGTTAATGATGAATGTCATTGCTAAAAAATAATACATACTAATGGAATGCCATAATATTAAACTTAAAACTATTTTTATTATAATTTTTTAATAATAATATATTTTTCTATAATATCATTATTTAAGGAAAAATTGCAATTGTACTTAGATTTTCATTTAATCTACATTTTTATCTCTGTATTTTTTGAAATATACTTTTTTATTTCTGTGTTTTGTTTCCGTTGGATACTTTTGTCCTTCTGTTAATTTTCAGCTTATTGTGGGCTTTAATGTATGAACCAAAATTGTAATTTTAAATTTTAATTTAAAAAAGTTAAAAAAATAAAGAAGCCCAACAATCATGAGCCAGCCTTTACTGCCAATTTTCAATTTTCTAGACAATCAGAGTCTAGGCCCTTATTATTGACCCAATAATTCTAGAAAAAATTTTTAATTAAATTAGAAAAAAAAAATTTAGAGTTTTCTTGGCATGAATGCAAGGTAATGTATGAGCTTGGAATTTGCAAATTATGTCACTATTTGAAGACCTGTGCAAGTCTTCTCATAGGTCCAAACTTTTTTAATATTTTAAATTGACAAGTCTTCTCATAAGTCCAAACTTTTTAATATTTTAAATTGACAAGTCTTCTCATAGGTCCAAACTCTTAATATTTTAAATTGAATATTTTTTTTATAATAATCTTGTGTCCAAATTTTTGTCCAAATTTTTTAAAAAATGTTCTATTTTTATCCAATGCATGCCCTAAAAGGTTGTAGCTATTCACTTATAAACAGAGTTAGTCATTTTGGTCCTAAATTTGGACAGTATATTCATCAATCATCCAAACAAAATGAAAGCAAAATTTAAAAATATCTCCATGAAATTATTCTAATTTAATTGTAATATCAGTAAAATAGTAAATATTTGTAAAAAATTTTCATTAATGCTACTTTTCAATTGTCAAGCTATTTAGGCCACAAAGCACTTTTACAGCTAAACTAAAAAAATTGGATAGCTTTCAAAAAATATTAATATTATCTTCAAAATATATTTGAATTTTTTTTTTCTTCTTCCTTTTATGCATTAGAAAAAAAGATAATAAAAATCTAAATATTTTTGAATATTTCTTTTCTTCTTCTTCTTATTAAGCATTGGACTAATGATAATAAAAAATCTAATTGAAGAATAAACTAAAAGATATGTGAAACCAAAATCATGAGATGGAAAAATCTTAACTAGAAGATATTTTAGTCATGATATTGATGATATTGATATTACTCCTTGGAAAAGAAAAACACATTCCTTTTTGAAAAAAAAAAAAAAAAAATATATAAATTTCTTATGGGGTGATGGTTCAATGAGTAAATTATATGTTAGAAAACAATGAGTTTCGAAGAAGGAAGGAAGCAATTAAGAAGACAGAAAGAATTTTCTACACCGAGTGATGACTTATTATATTTTAAGTTAGATTAATTTATTTTTATTTTTAATTTTACAAAAAAATACTAAACTGATTATTTTTAACATTTATTGCTAATTGATAAAAAAAAACTATTACATATTTTGTGAAATATAATTTTTAATTTGTGTATACATGGTCTATCATGTTGGTACAATTTTGTAACAAAAAAAAAAGAAACTGAATATTTATATTTTTATTTAAATAAATATTTTATTTTGAACTAAAATAATCACAATTTTCAATTTCTACTAGTAAGACAATAAGAGTCTTGGCTTCTATATAATTCTGGACTAAATTTTTATTAAATTAGAAAAAAAAAATTTAGAATAGTCTAAGCATGAGTGTGAAGTAATGCATAAGCTTGAAATTTGTAAAATTTATCACTATTTAAAGACTCATGCAAAATCCACCAACTAACTGTAAAGATGTCTTGTGATGTGGATTGGTCCTCAAATCATATTATAAGATGAATTGCAATACAACTTTGCAATTAGGGTGTTTAATTTTTCTATATTCATGCACAAATGAAAGGTGGGCATAATACTAATTGTGAAATGCTCATTCATTTTAGACTACCAACCTTCTAATTAATTTTAAAAAAAAAGCTTTGCATCAAATTCATAAGCAAATTATAAACATTAAGTCAAAAAACACCGATTTAGGTAAATATACCTTGTCCCTTAATAGTGTGGTTGGCATGAATCGATTTCATACTTCCACATCTTATGCTCTCCGTGTAATGTATAATTACCAACTGACCTCTAATTAGCAAACTAGACACTATATTAATTAAGAAGAATTGAAAGATTGTGAATAGAGGACTTGAAAATTTTCATTTGTGAAAAGTTATATTTGTAGTGTGGAAACATAATGTGCTAGATTTTCTAGTACCACACACATTTCCGTAAAATTAAATCCATTAGCTTATGTCATTGTCATGTCAAGTTGGACCTGATTCAAATGTTTGTTTCACTTAGTCTATTTCTCCATCCATTTCACAATTAGGGAAAAACTTAAGTGATAAAATAGGAATATGATACTCCCTTAACAAACATTAAGGAAAACTTATTCAATTATTGGATGATAAAGTTTTTAAAATCATTTACCCATGTATTATTCATCATTTCAACCCTGAGATAATGTGAAGCACACCTGCTTTATTCAAAAGACGAAAAAAAAAAAAAAAAACCTTAATATGCATATCATTAAATTATTATTATTGTTAATTTGTTTTTATTATTATATAATAAACTGATTATATCTTATATAAAATAGTTTAAAATATACAATAAATTGATAACTATCTTTTTCAGAGCTATTCGAAAAGCTACTGGATAAAAATTCATTTTGACAAGTTAACTATATTAATTACATTTTATATTGAGCTAAATTTACATATTGTGTTACTAATTTTCCTAAATTCTTTTTTTTTTCCCCCTCTTACTGGCTTGCTCTTTTTGCCACTCAATTATATGTCTGTCCTAAATTGCTGTCTATGGAGAAAAGAAAGGAAACTGAATAGATTTTTGTTGAAATGATACAAAACAGTGTATGTAATTGGCCTTTTATAAATCGGTAACAGCTAAACATTATATTAGTTTTTAGAGATGATGTGTGAGACCGGTAAGAAATCAAATTAATAATAATTTGGTACTATAATGATATCAAAAGCAAATCAGGGTATTAAAAATAATTTAGAGTAAAAGACAAGTTTTATTTATTTGTAAGTAATTTAAAATTTTGAAGACAGAGAATATATATGGTCGTCTTAAAGCAGTGAAGAAACACATTCCTATTACTATTTGACACTGAAGAAAGAAAAATGTAAGGAAATGGAGAGGAAACTCATTCCCATTCAATTATTCTTTTAATATTCCTATTTGAATTACTTTTAGGTACCCGTGTAAAATGTGTTTTTAAAAAGTTACTTTTTGAAACTAATAGCTTAGAATATTTGGTGTTCATATTAATTTTTTTAAAAATATATTTAATTATAATTTTTAAAATAATAATAATATACATATAATTAATTTAGTTATATTGTAAGTAAGTCAATTAGATTAATTATGTTGAGAAAACGAAGCTAACAAACAAAGCAATAAAACAAACAATTAAAGATAGAGAACATCAAGATTTCAATGAATTATCCAAATATTTAAATAAAAATTATCCAAAATTGTGACGGCGAATGAAATTCATGAGAAATTAGTAATTAAAACACTAGATCAAATTCAATTATCATAAGTCGAGGTGATGCGATTAAGTTTCCACACGTGATTAAACTTGTGATTTCAATTAATTATCCAAATATTTGAATGAAAATTATCAAAACTTGTGATGATGAATAGAATTCATGAGAAAATAGTAGGTAAAACACTAGATCAAGTTCAATTATCATAAGTCGTGATCATGCGATTAGATTCTCACACGTGAGTAATATTGAGATTTCAATGAATTATCCAAATATTTGAATGTAAGTTATCCAAACTTTTGATTACTACTACACACCCAGATAAAAATTGTTGACACTTAATGAAAACTGTGGCCACTTTTCATCGTAAGTGGCCATAACTTTGCAAAAGTGTGGGCCAATTTATGGGCAATAGTTCACAGCTAGATTTAAATTGTGGATACTTAATTAAAACTGTGGCCAATTTTTCATTATAAGTAGCCACTACTTTGTAAAAGTGTGGGCCAATTTATGGGTAGTAGTACACAGCCAGATAAAAATTGTGCATACTTAATCAAAACTGTAGCCACTTTTTCATCATAAGTGGCCATAACTTTGTAAAACTGTGGGCCAATTTATGGGTAGTAGTACACAATCAGATAAAAATTGTGAACACTTATTAAAAACCGTGGCCACTTTTTCATCATATGTGGCCATTACTTTAAAATCTGTCCACAGTTTTGAAATGTGTGGGCTACTTTATGGACACTACATCATAGCTTCATAAAAATTGTGGCCACTTTTACATGATCTGTGGCCACTTTTCTATCAGATGTGGCCACTACTTTTTAAATGTGTAGACTATTTTTAAATTTCTATCCTTATTTTTAAATTTGCACTTTTAATTTGTTAACAGATTTCATAAAGTGCCCACAGTTTTTAAGAAATTCAAAGTCAGACATAGTCAGATAACTGTCACATCACTGTCAGTTCTGTGTTCCCCACTAACTCAAAAACCATCCCAAGTAACTTAAAAAGTATTCATTATTTAATTCAACACGTCAAAAACCACCCATTATTTTATTCAACTCATCTATCTTGTCAAGGGTATATAAGTCTTTTTTTACTTCCCACCCACTAAAAACTTTTCATTTTAGGAAGTTTTCCTATCTTTTGTGAACGCTTAAAAAGGAAAATTTTCCTATCTTTCGCAAACGGAGGGAGTATTATTAGATGAAATGCAATACAGCTTTGCAATTAGGATGTTTAATTTTTCTATATTCATGCACAAATGAAAGGTGGGCATAATACTAATTGTGAAATGCTCATTCATTTTAGACTACCAACTGACCCTACAAAATAATTTAAAAAACAGGCTTTGCATCAATTTTATAATTTAACTTACTAAAACAATTAAGGTTATGACAATTACGAAAAATAATAATAATAATAGCTTCTGATTAATCAGCCTATTACTGCTTATCAACCACTTATTAGTTCGGTCAAGTAATCAAGTCACAAATTATATTTAAACAGCTTATACTCCATAAGCAAATTATAAATATTAAGTCAAAAAACACCGATTTAGATAAGATAGTGTGGTTGGCATGAATCAATTTCATACTTCCACATCCTATGCTCTCAGTGTAATGTATAATTACCAACTGACCTCTAATTGACAAACTAGACACTATATTAACTAAGAAGAATTGAAAGATTGTGAATAGAGGACTTGTTTTCATGTGGTTGGATATTTGTATTATAACACAGACATCCAATAGCTTTAAGTTGGACAAGTTTGGTAATTTATTGTGTAATTTCTCACAGGGAGGTTTCCTCTTTAGTAATTCAAGAGGAGCCCTATTTGTTATATATGTGGCAGATAATAGTATTTCAGACCAAAAGGTCTTTGGAAATTTTGCTTGCTGTAATAAAACCCTTCCTATGTTCAACCATTCCTTATGCTTCCTTTCCACCTTACCATTATGTTGTGGGGAATAGGGGCAAGATCTTTGGTGTATAATTCTTTTAGAAAGAAAAAGTTGAGTGGTTTGCTTGTTTAAGAAATTCAGTTCCATCATCACTTCTAACCTTCTTTATCTTAGTGTCTAACCGGTTTTGAATCATTGTAAAGAAATGGGTAAGAATTTGAAATGTTTGGTGTAACATCCCTTAATCTGAATATTTCTAGCCGAACCAAGTTGTGCCACATTACATATTACATGGTATACAGATCATAATCTACATTTTAATTACAAAATATGGGTAAATTTTTTTTTTCTATTCTGACTTGGCTTGTGTTGACTTCAACTTCACAGTATATGTCAATCTAAGTTCTTTTGTGATCCTGTTGCTATTTGGTATTATCAGCTTCTTTCACTTCTTCCCATAACCTACGAGTTAGATATATAACTCGCTGACCAATTACGTCCAGTGATTACTTTAACTATTGAAAGGCAATAATAATTTAAAATTTAACAGTATTTAAATATATTTAAAATTCAAAATAACATTTCATAATAATAAGCAACATAAATTCCATCCACACCAACGTATAAAAATAACATCATAAATAAATAAAAAAAAATTTAATAAATTAGTTCTAGACTCTATTTATCGATTAATTGGTTCTACTAGGTATTTAGATGAACACAGGAATAAAGTTACTATCTATATTTCGGTATGGCATGGTATTATTCACACTAATTCTGAATTCTATCATTCCAAACGGCCGTATTCAAAATTCAATATAACCAGTTTCACGGTCATAGCCATTATAATTGAATTCTGTATCAAAATCTATTTTGTGTCATGATTCAATCTGTATCACTATTCAATCTGTTTAAAAATTCACAGTACTGCTTAGTATATGATGCATCATATGCTTATCTCACTAGTTCAACTTATCCTAAGTAAAACATAAAATATTTACTGGATATGTGAGGAATTTATAAAATTTTACTAACTATTGAATTTACTGCTTTCTGAAATTTTTTTTCAAAAATAAATACTATCATAATATCCATCTCAAAAATCAAATATTTATTTATCGCAATATTTTTATCAAAATAAGTTTGTCTCAAATAATACAGTATTTTTATCAAAAGTGTATTTATTCCAAATTTTATAGTATTACTTGACAAAATAATCTCTTTGAAAATTCCACTTAAAAATTTTGCTTAAATAAAATATTATATTTTTTTTACTAATTTATAAACATTTTCTTCCTTCATTTGAAACATTATTTTCTAAGTTATTCTAGGTACTTAAATTTCTTTAAAATAAACTTAACTTCTATATATATATAAAATTCTCGAAAACATTCATTTCCGGAATTAAAAATGACTTTAATAAAATAATTGTATAAAAAATTACTTAATTTATCGAAAATATCATTTTTGCTAAAAATAATGCTTATATCAAATATTTTGAAAAAATAATTCAATCGATAAAATTATTTAAGCAATAAATCTTACTTAAAATCTCAACAATAATTAATTAAAGTAATAATAATTAATTAAATAAAATCATCACATCAACAAAAATTTAAAATAATAATTAACACAAAATAATATAAAAAGGCTTTCTAAAGTTAAAGTATCAAACATCGGTTTCCCTTGTGTTTTGATTCCTATTCCTTAATTTTTTTCTCGGACTACCCTTTGTCCTATCACTGTTCATATCTAAAGTCATAAGATATTATCCATCTATTAATATTTAATTTTCATCTTTGTTTATTTATTTATTACTTGGATTTTTGATTAACTAGTAAAGTAAATCTTTTGTTAATTGTCCTCTAAATAATGTCCAATAAATATTGTCAGATAATTCAATTGAACTCATTTTATAAGTATTTAGACTTAATCGTATTGCCTTTATAATTTAGTTGAGTCATGAGAATATTTAATCTTAACAACAAATTAAATTTCCAATTAATTAATTTATAAAATATTTATTTAACAATTTTTTTCAATCAAACAGTTTCTAATATTTATTTTAACCATGTTAAATTTAATTTGAATCTTTAATTAATTTATTAACACCTCAAAATTATTTAATTTCAAAAATAAACTCAATTTATTAAATTAATAACTAATTGGACGAAATTAAAGAGTTAAAATGAGGTTTGGGGTCAAATACCTTAATAAAATAGGATGGAAAGACCTATATGCAAAGCCATAGAGACTTATGTGGTCACACGTATAAATTCAACCTTCAGAATTGCTGCAGAAATTTCAGTTTTGCTATTGTACTTTCTCTCGCCGTTTCTCATGATTCCGACAACAAAAATGGACAAATGAGATATCGTTGGAAAGCTCTAATCATCCTCTATCAATCTAGAGCCTCAAATTTGAAGGAAAATGATGCAAAATTGGTGAAAATTGAGGCCAAATTTGACTGCTACCCTATCGTTTTAATAGTCACCTTTAAATTGATACTCCTTCCTCCGACCACCGTTTGATACGATTCTTATGTCAAAATTGATCATTAAAATCCCAGGAGTGATTTTGTGGTGTTAGTTTTTAGAAATAATGGATGTATGAAAAATTGATAATAAAAATATATTTTTTTCTTAATTGTTTTGCTAAATTTTGGGTTCTAAAAATGGCAACCCTTACCTCCCTTTTATAGCCTTAATAAATTTGTTTTCTTCCTCATTTCTTATCTTTTATAATCTTTCATTAACAATTATATCTAATATTTCATCAATAAGATTCCATGAATTTTACTTTATTTTATTTATTTCTTTATCATTTCTTATTTTTTTTTATAATTCTTCATTAACAATTATGTCTAATATTCATGAATTTTTCTTCACTTTGTTTATTTCTTTCTCATTTCTTATGTTTTATAATCCTTCATTAACAATTTTGTCTAACACTTAATTAATAAGGTTCCATGAATTTTCCTTCACTTTGTTTATTTTCACCCATTCACATTATATTTTTGTCATTTGTTAAAATTTTTAAAAATTCTTATTCAAGTTTGTCCCTTGAGTATTATGTAATCCAATTGTGAATTTGCATTTCATTTTACTTGAATTATACTTAATTTGAATTTCATTTACGTTGGTTTATCTTTGTTTACAAAGGGTTTATTCATGTTTAAAGGTTTATTATGTGTTTACTAGATGTTTATAAGTTTAATCTTTGTTTACTTTAGTTTATTTATCGTATTAAATTTGTTGGGCCAATTACATTTTTTTGCCCCTAAACTATAGTCGCTTTTGAGTTTTGCCCCCTCGTCCAACTAATATACATTAAAAGCCCTTGAACTACTGAAAGGGCATTTAACGGAGAGTGTGCCACAAACTCACGGCAAGCGCGTTTTGACACTGAAATTTACCAAAACGACACCATTTGATCTGTGCCTTATCTTCTTCCTCTTCATCTTCTTTGTTTGGCAGCCTCATCCCCTCCTCTGCTACCTCCATTACCAACAGCATTCAATTCAATCCAATTAGTTCATCATATCAAAACTCAAGTGTCATATCATACCTCATTTCATAATCCCTCTTGACAATAATGAAATTAGTTCATTATAAAGATTTTAAATTTCAGGTGCTGGTTTCTCTCGATTACCATCTTTCTTTGTTTTCGTCTTCATCAAGTTTAGCGTCACAAATTTCAGGTTGTAAATTTAATTTCCCAGAGTTAAGATTAGTCTACAATTAATTCTCCCGAACCTTACTGTTCTTCGTTGTTTTTCAAATCAAAGAACAAGAGACTCGAGCACCTAAAATCATTTTTCCAAAAATCCCCAAAATCCCCACTGGTTCACATGTTTTTTAATGTGAATCACGGTTTCTTTTGAAATCCCTGTTCTTCGTTCTTGTCTCTGTAGTGGCCTTCAAAGTCAGACTTCCTGTTCCTTTGATTTTCCCATATTTTGCTTTCAAAAACCCCGCACAAGACAGTCACGATTCCTTCTTTCCTTCGATTAGTTCTCCAAAACTTTGAAACTATTCTTCATCCCTTTCTGACCTTTTCGTTCTCAGACCTTCATCCCTATTGCCTTCTATTTTTCCCATCTTAAAAATTGATTCGAAATTGAATATGATGTTGGTTATGGCCATAGCAAAGGAGGGGATGGTGCTGCCCAACAAAGAAGATAAAGAGGAAGAAGATAAGGCACAGATCAAAGTGAATTTCAGAGTCAAAACGCACTCGCTGTGAGTTTGTGGCGCACTCTCTGTTAAATGCCCAACGGAAGGTGCGTCTGAAAACGTTTTCAATAGTTCAAGAGCTTTTAATGCATATTAGTTAGACGAGGGGGCAAAACTCAAAAGTGACTATAGTTTAGGGACGAAAAAATGTAATTGGCCAAATTTGTAGCTTTCGGTAAAATTCTTCAACTACCCTCCTGAAGGACCTTTCACGAAATTTCTGTACTAAATGTTTAATAAAAAAAATTTATTTTCATTTCTTAATCCTTTGCAATTTATTTATTCAAAATACTAAAATTTTAATATTTATTCTATCATTTTATGTTATTTATTATAATTTGGGATGTGACATTTGGTGTTTGTTGGCTATCATATAAGTCCAGGTATATCTACTATAATCATCTACAATTGTTATCATATATCTGGCTCCAAATATTGATGATATAAGATAGGGTCCCCATAAATCAATATAGATGACATCAAATATCTTTTGTGATTCTATTTTGCTAGGTGGAAATAGTAATGTGTTGTTTTGCTAGAGGACTAATAGGACAAACATGGTTTTGCCTCATTACAGATGTGTCCTAATCCAATTTGGCACAGATATTTAACATGTTGGTCACGATTTTGACATACAGAATGCACCTTCAAACTTCTTTTGAAAACAAAATCTTCTTTATTTAGGTAATAAAGTCCTCCCTCTATTCTCCCAAAAGCCATAATCTCATTAGTCTACAAATCCTGCAGTTCACAGCAATTAGGTAATGTTCTCACTGAAACGTTGTTTATTTTGGCTAAAAGGTGGGCTGAAATGGGGTTGCAATGAAAGCTAGGCAAGTATAACACATTTTACAGTCAATTTTTCATGTATCATCACATTCCCTACATGTGTAACATATCTGAATGTATTATCTGGTAATTGGACTGGTTTAGGTTTAGGTAGGTTCTTAATTTTAGTGAACAAATGTGGTTTACATGTCATATGATCAATTGCACCAGTGTCAATAATCCATGAGCCATTATCACATTTATTAATGCTAGACAAATAGGAATTAGAAGAAATACCTGCAAAAGCAATTGAGTTGACAAAAACTGAACCAATCTGTGGTTCTTCCATTGGAGCCTTGTCTTGAACAGCTCTCTGCACCTCCATCTGTATCATTTCTTGAATATTGTCATTCATCCCTTTTATGCCTGCATTATAATGTACTGTTTGTTCTGCCATTGGTGCAACTGATTCAGCTGATGAACTGTAATGAGCCTGAGCTCTTCTCTTCTTAGCAAATCAACTTAAAGCATGATTTCCTGGTGTATGACCATTGAAGTTGCAATTATCACAAAACAGATCTGCTTTGTCTTTCACTCTTTGTCTTGTATTTGTGCCTCCTATATAAGCATTTCCGTTCTGTGACTGGTTTATTAATCTCTCTCTGTTTCTCAGCACTTAACACCATTGAATAAGCTTTTCCAATTCCAAGAAAAGGATACATGAGTAAAATCTGGTTTTTAACATTGTCATATGAGTCATTAAGACCTAACAGAAATTGCATTAACTTCTCATTTTCCAGATCTATGATTGCTT